>CM035438.1:27606906-27806906 GCA_020310875.1 Ceratopteris richardii
GAGGGAGGGAGAGGGAGAGAGAGAGAGAGAGAGAGAGAGAGAGAGAGAGAGAGAGAGAGAGAGAGAGAGAGAGAGAGAGAGAGAGAGAGAGAGAGAGAGAGAGAGAGAGAGAGAGAGAGAGAGAGAGAGAGAGAGAGAGAGAGAGAGAGAGAGAGAGAGAGAGAGAGAGAGAGGGGGAGGGAGATAGAGAGAGAGAGGGGGAGGGAGATAGAGAGAGGGAGGTTGAGAGAGAGGGGAGAGAGAGAGAGAGAGAGAGAGAGAGAGAGAGAGAGAGAGAGAGAGAGAGAGAGAGAGAGAGAGAGAGAGAGAGAGAGAGAGAGAGAGAGAGAGAGAGAGAGAGAGAGAGAGAGAGAGAGAGAGAGAGAGAGAGAGAGAGAGAGAGAGAGAGAGAGAGAGAGAGAGAGAGAGAGAGATTATTGGAGTCTTCCAAAGGCCAAATTTGGCATATGAGACAAAACCATGTATAATTGTGTTAATCTATACGCAGAAATGAAAAGAAAAGTGATCGCTACTATTGACTACAGAAATACATAAGAAAGGTGGGATGGTTTTTGGCGGGGGGGGGGGGGGGGGGTTGTGTGCCTTGTAAGTAGGAGAGATAGTAGGAAAGGAATAGTGTAGTGTGGGATGCGTAGGGGGAACGTTGGTATGGCTCTATAGATAATGGGATCCCAATACAAAGGGGGTGATGAGTGAAAGCACACCCCCTAACTCTTGATGTCAAATGATGGGGATGTTTGGGTAGAGTATATAGTAGATCGATGGAGGTCCGAGTTCCCACTATAAAGTGGCTATCCATGTGGGAAGTATATCAAAGGAGATAATGAAAACGCTCCACAATTATGAGAGAGGTTACGAGAGAGGAATTTGATTTCAGTCTAGTTAAGAGCTTATGAAGAATGGAATCAAGGAGCACAGAAGATAATGTATTGGTTGTCTGTTAGCATAGAGGATAGCATGATTGGGAACATACATGATGTCAAAACACTAGAAGAGGCTTAGAACAATTTAGTCACATTGTATGAGTTCAATACAAAGGCACGAAAATTGCACTAGAGAAAACGAACATGTTGGTAAGTTACTACACCCTAAAAATCAAAAGCATATATGATACACTTGCATCTATTGACAACTGGGAGATCAAGGTGGCCTTGCTGGCATATGGAGCACGTTACCTCCTCCCTCATAGTGGTTGCTACAAAATCGTCGACGGGGGTCCAACCAATGAGGGAGTGAGCAAACGGGAGTGGGCCGACAAGCACATAGGGTCCATAAACACTTTGACGGGTGATCATTATGCCTCACATAGGATCATAAAAGATTTGGGTGGCCTACTACACCCCATGACTCCTACCATGCGGGTTTGAAGCGCCGATCCGATGATGTTTGCCGACAGCCCATGTGGGAGTGGACGGAGGACATTGTGACGTCCATAAAAAAAAATTCTCCATTTTTGTGTCGAAACTCGTCCAAGCGGGGACCAATGACCAAGTATCTCATGTAAAGAAAAAAAATTTGGCACGGTTCCTCCAAGGGAAGGCCTTCTTTCCCTAACTTGCAAGGAGATGGATGGCCACATGGTTAAATGGGGCAATCCCCTAAAGCAACCTGAGAGCGAGTGCGACTAAGTGTTGGTTGGCTCGGAGGCCCATTGCGTAGCGGAAGCAGGACTTAAAACTCGTAAGATGGAAGGGACAAACACCAAAGGCAGGCCGGCCTGACGGTGCATTGCCGTCAAGTCCTATGTTGCCGTTTGCCAAGAGGCATAGTGGCTCTTCATTGCCCCACATGTCCAAAGCTCCTTTAAGTGAGTGGGTAAGATAATGAGGTATGGGCTGACCCGCTTGGCTATCAAGGTACAAGATGGGTGAAACAACCGACGTTCCCAAGAAACACGAGGAAGAGAAGGCTCAAAACTTACGCCCTTGGTGCTGCATCACCTGGACATTGGGGCATTCCTAGCTGGTTTGTTGTCCAAAGGCATGCAACCACTCCTGTTATAGTTGCACGCAATTTGGTGCATCATGGCAAACCATCTAAGCACCATGATCGGCTGGATAGAAAACCAAGGAGGGAGGTATGAGAGAGAGAGAGAGAGAGAGAGAGAGAGAGAGAGAGAGAGAGAGAGAGAGAGAGAGAGAGAGAGAGAGAGATGGTTTTGCAGTCTCTGGTCTCGGAGGGTCAAAGTTGGAAGCACAAGAACAAGTCTTAGTTGGCATTGGTCTATTGGCAGGATCAAATGTTATGTTGTTAACATTGCTGTGGGGAAGTTGTCTTATTTTGGGCAGAACCGATCTCAAGATAGATGAGGAGAGTGGTATACCCAGAGCTATGGATAAGCAGCTCAGTAAGGCATTTGGCCTCAGTGGTAAGTCGGTGATTGAATGGCATGTAATGCTGATGATGCTGAAGTGAATCCGTTTTCAGAACACGATTATTTAAAGGTTTTTAATGAATTTGGATCTTCTTGCTTTCTCTTTTGTAGATACTGGTGTTGAAATTGATCATTTGACACAGCTCACAGCGAGAATAATGCTCCTATCTATTGTTCCCTTCGTTGTGGCGCAGTTGCCACGCATCTTTAGCTTCTCAACCAACGGGAACATCCCTGTTCTTGTTGCCTGCATTTTGGCATTTTCCGGACTACTTGCTTACTGTCTTTATCAGGTTTCTTGCTGTAGTACTTAGCATTTTTAAAGGAATATTTTACCTTAAATTAGAAAATTTATGTTGTGTTGTGTGCGCTTAACATTTATGCTCGTGTGCACAAAATAATTTATAGATTCGACCAGCGATTGTAGTAATTGGAAATAGCTCAATTTATGTTGTGTTGTGTGCGCTTAACATTTGTGCTAGTTCGTCTGCACAAAATAATTTATAGATTCGACCAGCAATTCTAGTCATGAAAAATAGCTCAATTGCATAGCGTTCTAATAAAAATTAATGTATGTGTGATAGAAGAGTGCACAATCGTGCAAATGCATTCATTTGCTGGAACTGTTTGAAGTAACCCTTTTAAGAAGAATATGATGGGGACCTTATTACAATGCTTGTGCATGAAAATTGATGCATCAACTCTGCAAATAAAAAAAATCAAAAGGTGTATCAAACATAGGAGGTAAGGTCAGGATACGTCTTTAGAGCTCCCAAGTGTAATGCTTTGCTTATTGCAGATATTTACACCGTGGCTGCAACAAAGGCGGAAAGAGATTGCTCAAAGACGTGTCCAGAAGTTCCTAGCTATTGAAAAGTTGATGAAACATGTTGGCGAAGAGAGGATTGTGGATGATAGGGGGAATTTGAACAAGAAACAGGCAGTGAGGTATCATAAGTCAACAGTCCAACTTTTTACCATTCCACCATGCCTTTTTTTGAGTCGTTTTCCAACAGGCTGACTGCCTAGTATCTCTTTTACAGGCTGTTCAAAAAAATCGATAGGAACCATGATGGAGAAGTCAATTTTGATGAGTTGAGAACCATGTTGAGTCTCAGCATGGGTGATGATGAAAGGATAGAAGAGCTCATCCAACGTTTGATGTTGGACTTCGATTTGAATGAGAACCAACAGATTTCACTGGAAGAGTTCTTGAAAGGGATGCAAAAATGGTGCTCAGAACTCAGAATAAAAGAAAAGCCTATTGCAGAATATAGACAGCATGTAAGTATCTGATACTTAGCATGCAGTCGCTTGATAGATGGTTGTGAGGTAAGCATTTAGGGTGTCTCTCTTTAGGCTGAGAGCTACACAAAGGAGCTTCAAAGTCTGGGCGATGAAGATGAAAACGGCGTAGAATCAGAGAAGGAGCCCCCCTCCAAGAGGCAAATCATACAGGAGGCAGTATTGCTGTTACTTGGTGGCACAATCATAGCGGGAATTTTCGCTGACCCACTGGTTGATTCTGTGGATGCTTTCTCAAAAGCTACTGGCATACCATCGTTCTTCATCTCGTTTGTGCTTCTACCATTGGTATCGAATTGTACCGAAGGCATATCATCTATCATGTCCTGTGCACGAAAGAGAAAGAGGAATATTTCGCTAGCTTACTCACAGGTATGCTGCATTCCTGTATGTATTTCACTCTGTTCATGAACGACATCCATACTTTTGAGAGCTCGGTAAAACAGGTATATGCTAGCAACGATGTATGAAAACATGAATGTATGGAAAGATATACGTATGAGTACATATCTCTGCACATCTGTGCATTTCTGTACACATCTGAGTACAATCTGTGTACATATCTGTTCAATCTGTACATCTGTACACATCTGTACAATCTGTACATATCTGTACATATCTGTACATATCTGTACACATTTCTGTACATATCTGTACACATATCTGTACATATCTGTACACATCTGTACATATCTGTACATATCTGTACACATCTGTACATATCTGTACAGATATTTGTACATATCTGTACACATATCTGTACATACCTGTACTTGCAGTGATGTGTTCTTGCATAACATGAATCAAGACATCCGATCATCAGTTTCATTCTCTTCTTGTTATTCATAAGGGGTACTAAGACCATACCGGGATTATGATGTTGTGGCATGCAGATATATGGTGCTGTAACGATGAATAGTACTATGGGGCTGGGTGTATTTCTAGCTGTGGTTTATGCCAGACAGTTGGTGTGGGATTTCTCCTCTGAAGTGTTAATAGTTGTCATTGTGACAATAGCAATGGGTCTCTTGGGCTCTTTCCGGAGAATTTTTCCTCTATGGATTGCGGGCTTCGCTCTGCTTCTTTATCCTGCATCACTGGGTCTTGTAGCAATCTTGGACTATGTTTTTGGATGGCAATGAGGTCGCACCTCAGAAATATTTAGCGGTTGCCTCTTTCTGTTTGGAAGTGATCGGAGTTTCTGATGAGATAACACAGACAGCTTTTATATTTAGTGCTGGTTTATCATGTTTGCCAACATTTTGTCGACTATCGGTTAACAGTTTTACTCAAAATCACCATGTGAACTTGAAACTAGTCTTTCCTGCGTTTGATTTCAAAGTCGGTTCGGAGGCAATCTCTCTTAGTGAATGATCCCATCTCTTGGTGCTGGCCTTGCAACAACAGGGATTGTACAGCTTATACACTTTGTATGAATGCCAAATTTTGTCGACATAATGTCTGCGTTTGTGTAGGGAGAAGTGCACCGACTCTGCAGTAAATCCTCTTCTCAAACAATTCGGTTGTTCTGAAGGGTTAGGATAAATAATTTTCATATTCCTGGATTGATAGAGAAAGACTTTGTGGGGCTGTGGCTCTCGAGTAGAGACATAAATTCAAGATGTACTTGCAAGTGTCTACATGTAGTTCGATTGGATTTGGAGGCTTAAAAATCAAGGCTTTGTTAGTATGCGATTTAAAACTATTAACCTACTATTAGACAACATGGACTACATTTCCATATTTGGAAAAATGTATGATACACACGATATAGGTGGAGAGGATAAGAATCCATTGTTTTGAGACATAGGAATGTGCAAACAATTGAACAAAAAATTATGAATTGTGACATAGTGACAACACGCGTCGTTGAGAGTGGATTTGTAGGACTAGATTCCCTCAAAGGACACAATATTGATGTGTGTATAAATGACCTCCAATCCTACATGTTCCCTTGTCGAATATATAGAAAGACTCTCGAGTGGTCTAATTTCTACATGTGGCCATCATGCACATTAACTCTGCTACCTATCTGAACAACTTTAAGATCTTCACCAAACTAGGGACCTTGACTACTAGCCTTGTTCCATAAATAGAGTGATGACCAATTAGGCCCATTGTCTAATACTCCATCCATTTTTCAAGATCATTGCCCTCAATCATAAGTAAGGGAAAATACTTGTAGAACAAATCTTTTGGTTCCCAAATAGAGTTTGTGAGTGCCAATCCTCTACTAGATACTCTAAAATTACATTGTTTATCAATTGTTTTTGTCTTCTATCAAGTATACTATTTGGAAAGTCATCCATGATATCACTCTTCAACCTTAATTCGTTGCGCATCATACATCTTGGCTTTAGCTATTTCTAAGTATACTTGAAGATTCTCTGAAGTCTAGAACAGTAGGATATTGTTTTATCATTCCCATGTAATTGGAAGCGTTTAGACGATTGCCATAGTTCATCTAAAAAAGGAAACATCTTGGTATTCTTATGAGCTTTAATATTATAAACATAAGTGGTCATCTTATGAGGGGTAGTATTAGTAAATAATTGTCTCAATCTATCAACTTTTGAGACATATATGGCCTTAACATGTCCTCCAATTTTTGGTTGATCCTCTCGATCTGACCATCTATCCATGGATATTCACAAATACTCATCTTTAATGTCACCTCAAGCTTATCTAAGATAAAGCCCCCGAATATTATTATAAATTTAACATCCCTATCTTAATATATGGATGTGAGTAATGCACTTTGAAGACATCGGAATAAAAAATCTAGAAACTTGGCGTAGCTCAGTGATGAGTAGCACCTCCTTTAATTGTCAATCCGGGAAGACATGAGGATGGTATGATGACCTCGAGCAAGTAATGGCACAAGTGCGTGAGG
The DNA here is from genome assembly GCA_020310875.1 of Ceratopteris richardii. Classification (NCBI taxonomy): domain Eukaryota; kingdom Viridiplantae; phylum Streptophyta; class Polypodiopsida; order Polypodiales; family Pteridaceae; genus Ceratopteris; species Ceratopteris richardii. Next base: position 27,613,479 of record CM035438.1, read on the forward strand.
GCGAAGCACACTAACATGCACACACATGCACACACACACACACAAGGCAAGACAGAGTGAGAAGCAATGGAGTTCTTTAGATTACTTTCAAAAAGCTCATACAAGTTCAAATCAATTACAAGCTACTCTCAAAAATGAGCTTTCTAGCTCTGTTTATAGTTTTTGACTAGGTTTTGGCCGTGTCCAGACCTAGTGTCCGGCCTAGTTAAAAATTAGGTTCTAGGTCCCATTTGAAGGCTCAAATGGAGTCTAAAAATTATGAAAATTGGTAGGTAGCTACTTCTAATGCTCCTCAAGCTCAAGGACTCGTTGGCTTGCACAAAATGGAGCTACAAAAATATGAAATGGTATTTACAATGATTGTTAGTGATAAGAATCACTCTTATAAAGATGTTGATTTTGGAAAAATTTTAAGGGCCTATCTGCCAGATCTGCGTCGGCTGCTTTGTCTACTTAATCCTTCGCTTTGCTCTGACTCTCTCCGCTGGCTTCCTTGCCTCCTCAGTCCTTGGGTGCCCATACTGCTCTCAACACCCCTCCCTCTCTCGCGTCTGTCGTCCCTGACAGACCCTTGTTGCTGGGAGTGTTGGATGTAATATTCCACAACATGAGTGGCAAGCTGATGTTCTTGTATGCGTAGTCCTCTGGCCAAATCTGTCATCATACGATCCCAATCAATTGGTCCTGGAATGTCCGGATGTGGCAGACGTAACTGATCTGCATGGATGGCTTGTTCTACTGCAAATAGATGTAGCAAATGTGTTGATCTGGGAATGAAAATTTCCGAATGATATTCCCAGAATCCCGTAGAGAACATTTCCTCAAATGTCTGCTTGAAGCATGCGGGTAAGTACTTTATTCGTGCATGCCAGGCAAAGATTATAGTGACCGAGGGAGTCTGGCTCATGTCGTAGACTAAATCCTTGTTACCTTGAGAGAATCTAGGGGCAGAGATGTAGCGAGCTTGTACCTTCCGAAAGGTTTTGAAGACAATGGTCATGAGCTCGAATATTTTCATACACATTTTCGCTGCTATGTCGGGTACATTATTTAGACGTGTAGAATAGTGTTGAATCGTTGATATCATGTAGGCTACGGTTGGGGTCCCTTGAGGTGGGGCAAAATATGGATAGTTGACCCATGCCGAGCATTCTTTATTGTTGCATACCTTGATTGCAAATACTTGCCATGATCTGCGACGTACCATTGGGCAATAACATAGATTATACTTGATATACAGTGGCATGGTTGCCCAGGTGCTCATCATCTCAGGATAATCGGTTAGTAGTCGTGTACGCCAATTAGGTTGGAAGATCGAGCCAACACGTGCATCTGTCGGTAAGTCCTCTGTCTCAAATTGAGTGGCGAATGTGGGCTCCTTCCCTGTGTGCCTTTTAACTTCTGCATTATAATCATGTAGCAAGACAAAGTAAGGCATGTATTGCAGTTCTGATGTTGTGATCAACCGTTGGTGGGATAGGTTCTGAAAGTAAGAAGATCGAAGGACAGTTTCTTCCAGATTTGTACGAGATTGAATTTGCACGGCAACACAATCATCATGTGTCTTTCCCACTTTCTCGATCCTTTTAACCCAATCGGGAACTCCGATTTCTAAAGTGTCCTGTCCTTCCTCTGTTACCCGACCGCCGGGTGTGGGCATCGGCTCGTACGGCTCTTCATAACTGTCATCGACGGGGATTTCCACAACTGTTTCAGGTTCTGGTTCTTCAGTTGGCGAGGGTGGCCTTTCATATGGTAAGAGGCGTGCTTGGAGTTCTGCCACCTGTTTCCGGAGGGTCTCTAGTTCTTCTGTAGAGTGTTGCAAGATTATTGGCTCCTGTTGAGCTGTGGGGGCACTGGCTATCTGCTTCTTTAGATCCGCACATTCAGCCTCTAACTTTTCATATGACTCCAAGAAATTTGCATGCTCCTCGAGTAAGATGCGAATGTCTTCTGATGGGACTGCTCTATACTTGGTAGGGCTAATGGTTGCTCCTGCAGTCCCCTCCATAGCTGCTTCAAAGTTGTCTTGGTTTTGTTGTTGAAGCCGCTTGTTCTCTTCTAGTGCTGCTGCCATATGCTTCCTTAATAGTCCGAGATTGCGTCTAAGTGTAGCATTGGATATCATTTGGGACTCGAGCATACTTTCCAATTCCTTCATCGCTTGATCATCCACAGTCGATATTCTCGATTCTAATTCTGTGTGAGCCTGTTGTAAGGTGGTATGTTATGTTAGAAGCGTTTGGTAATCATCTTCGAGAGTGTTGACTCTAGCTTGTAGACGCTGAGATTCTGATTGGAAGGCAACAGTGCGTTCTTCCAATTGATGGTATTCTTGTTGTAGTTGATGTGCACACTGAAGTAATGTATTGAACGTGCTATTTACATTATGAGATGCAAGGGGAAAAGTTTGGAATGCGGGGGAGTTGGGAATGGGAAGGGAGGTAGTGAATGCTGTGTCTCCCAATGATGTGGTGAGTGGTGAGGTGGGGGGTAGTGGAGGGGGAGAGGGTGGAATTGTGGGAAGAGGTGCTGTGGTAGGTGAAATATCCATTGGGTAAGACAGAGTGGTGTGTACAGGGGCTACCATGTAGGTTGGTATGGTAGGTGAAGTGAGTGTGGTGTTCGTGTAGAGTGATGTCGTTGCGAACATCGAGAAAATGTGCCTCTGAAACATTGGAGTGCTGGTGGACTGCGCCACGAAGGATGGTTGTTGGGGTGGTTCGGTTAGGGTGAATGAGGCGTAGGGGACAAATGGGAAGTGAGGGTCATGGAATGGAGGTATCCGTATTGGGGGATAGGCTGGGAAACATATGGTGCCTTCTGTGGGTGCAGGGTTTCCAACCACACTTGGAATTATGGGATGGCCAATTATGGGTTCGGAGGACAGAAGGGTTGAAGTGTACAAGGGATTGGTGATGGAAGAGAAGAGGGTGTCTTGTGAGGTGGGTTCTCGAAATGAGAATGATGTGAATGAGGTTGGGTTATAAGTGAAGGTAGAGGTGATGGCTTCCGTTTCTTCCATGGTGGGAGGTGGTGGTGGGGGTGGAGAGGGTGGTGATGGGGGGTGCTAGGGTGAGATGGGTGATGTCTGAACGAAGGTTTCAGTAGAGAGGTCAATGGTGGTGGTGGGGGTAGCTGTGGTTTCAATGATGACTTCCTGTTCTGTGACGGGTATCGTGATAGTCTTACCTGCTCGTGGTAATGTGTCAACTCGGCACTTGTCATACCTCACGGACTGGCGGACTGCTGTGTTGACAGCCTCCGGAACTCCTAAAGATTCTGACACTAATTTGAGGGTGTCAATAAAATGTTGATCCACCCCATCATCTGATAGCATTTCTTGCATCAAAGCTTGGCCTGACACAAGAGAGAGTTGATGCCTTTCTTGTACTGCTTTGATTGTATCGTATAACCTTTGTAGCTGAGCTGTGTATGCAGGTGCACCTACAAGTTCTGGCACTTCTAGTTGCTCATCTTGATGCTCCTGATCATAATCCTCCTCATCTTCCTCCTGTTCTTCATCTTCATCATCCTCTTCATCCACTTCAACTATGGTGACAGGTACGTGGGAGGTTGTCGCCTGCGGTTGAACATTCTCCACTTGTTGTGCCTCTTCTGCCTCCAGCTCTACCTCTTGTAACAATTGTTCGAAGTCTTCATTCGTGAGTTCCTCCAAGGGTGCGCCACTAGGAAATTCGAGATCGGTTGGGACTGGAGGAAATATTAAGTTAGGCCCATCTGTGCTGCGTCTTGGAAGTCGTAGTGTGAATGGCTGAACTCTCCGGGGTGGAGGGGTAACGTCTGGTGTTAGGGTGGCTCCACGTGGTTGAGCACAAGGGACTTGGACAGTACCTCTCATCTTCTTAGAAGGGGGTCCAATGGATGTCCTGCCTCTAAACTGCTCTACTCGATTCCACATCAGGGCCCATTGAATAGGGATGTCATAAGCCAAACACCTATAAATGATTCTCGTCAGAGCACACCATCCATATAAAACATGTTTCCGCGGCCATCGTTTGTGGGCTAGGTGTATCTGATCAATTATCCAGTGGGGTAAGTTGATGGTGAGGCTCTGTGTCTCTGCCAGATACAAACTAAACCATATCTTTTTGGGCGGCATGGTGAATCTATCTTGGGCAGGAAAAGCAAAGTGTTGCATGCACATGCGAAGGTGTATTGCAATATTAGGCATCATGGACACCATGTCCTTGAGTTTGGTGAGGCTTCGATTCTTCATGTAATCAGGCACTAGGGTCTCCTTCTCTGTTGGAATATGCATTCCGCGCATATCTAGGGCCTCTCTCACCAAGTTGTTTGATAGCCTAAACCTCTTGAGCTCATTTCCCTTTGTCAGAGATGGAAGCACAAATGAGCTTGCGCCTTTTGGGTTCTTGTTTGGAGTCAAGGTGTTGATGAGATAGTAGCATCGCATGAAGTCAGGCTTTGGGAGCCGGGCACTGAAGTATGCATCCAATCCTGCCTTTTCCCATACCGAACGTAGACCTTCTGCATTTCGTAACTTCTCGAATTCCCTTGTAAAGAAATGGTATTTAGCTGGCTTCCCATTGAAGTCCAACTCTGATTCCCATAGGTATGTTCCCTCTCCCAAGGGTCCTGCCACTTCACTAAACCAGTGGGAAGCTTTTCCTACGGGCATGGTATGGCCACTGGGAGGGTCCACAATAGGTATGATTTTAATGGCCTGCAATTCTTCTGGTCTTTCATTTGTCTCAGGCAAAACGGGTAAACTGTCTAAGTCCACCACTTGCTGGCTCATTCCTGTTTGAGAGCTTGTTCCCGCAGCGTCAGCCATGTTGCGGAAATCACTACCGGTTCTGTGAGAATATACAAACAGGTGTTAACATTGTAAAGGATAGGATAGAGCCGTCTTTGTCCCCATTACAACATTAACATGAGGTTCGGGAGAGATTAGTAGGTTATTAAGTGCTCGGTGTATGTGTGTGTAGTTAGGAAGTGGGTAGACCTAGGAGCTAAGTGGAATGATGTAGTGTGAGAGTGACGTAGTTAGTAGGTGGGCATGGATTTACAATTGGGGTCTGGGGTGTATTACAAGTTTTGGGTTGCCAAATGTGGTGGATGGGTTTTGATATTGAATGTGTGGAGACTCTGGAGAGTTTGATAGGAGTATCTACTTGAAAATGAGGCTTTTTAGGGACCCATTTACAAGTGATTCTACTTGTGCACCTGGAAGAACATGTGTCCGTGCGTGATGTATAAGAATGGGCATCGGATGTTCGAGTGAGTGAAACATGTTGTACCGGGTGTGGCCTCGGTGTAGCTATTTGAGCCCGCAAGCAAGCCTTAGGCACCCAGATTTGTCATGATTGTGGGCTGGCCTTCATCGACTTCTTGGGTACCCAGATAAACCTCACTTTCTCCGAAGAAGTTTTGGATGAATTCTTATTAGTGTCGTGTTGTTGAGCACTAATAAGAGGTTTTGGCCTTGGGGTTGGTGTGGTTGCAACAGGGTGTTCGCCCTTCCGCACCCACACTTGTTTTGGTGGTTGGGACGTCGTGCTTCGTATTTTCTTTGTGCCTCGAGCATACGTCAGTTGCTTCTTTTGCACTAGATCCGCCTTTGGTTGCTGCATCCCTGTGGGTTTTGGAAAAGAAGGGAGTGCTGTCTTATCCTTGATTCCGTTGTTGAGACAATCCTCTTTCTGCATCATACAGTTTTGGACAAGAATAGCATTGTCAACTTCATGTGCGCCCCTGGAAGGACTAGGAGTTTGTGCATTACCTAGTTCCTTGAGTGCCTCATTTTCCAATTCAACTGTAATCCGACTATGATTTACCCATACCTGAAGAAGTCCACTTCTTAGGTTTAGGTTGACTGCATGATCATAGATCCAGTCTTGACCCAAGACAAGAGGCTCCGTGAGGTCCTCATCTTGACACACTAGTACTTTGACTGTCATTACTTCGTCTTGAATGTAGAGGGGAAGTTTCACCTCGCCCATGCAAGGGGTTTCCATGCCTCCCAATCATATGAGATATGCTTCTATAGGATTGATAATTGATTTCAACTTTTGACAGTAAGAAAATTTAACAACACTAGTGGCTGCATCTCAGTCAATCAAGGCTCTTACAGTCCTTGCACCCTTTCCTTGTCCTATCTCTAAGGCTACAAAAGGACGTCGATCAATTATCCTATGAGAGCTAACACCTGAAACTTCACACATAGCCACATGATATCCTTGATCTGCATATGCATCTGTCCTAGGTTGCTCTCTACCCTGTCTTCTCAACTTCATTCTCCGGATGCGTTCCAATGCTTCTGCTTGAGCTTCTTCGCGAATTTGCTTTTCTTCCTCTTTGCATTTCTTGGCAGTGGTTAGTCGATTCAACATCTCTTCGGTCAGAGCTTCCTGATATAACTTGACTCTGCACCTGCTTATGTAGCTAGGTAGAATATCGCCTTCTAAGGTGGCTAGTTGTACTGCTCCACTTGTTGAGATCCTATTTATGATCATAGGTCCATAGCCACGCTTCTCTAACTTTCTCGCATGTTGCTTCAATGTGTAGACTAAAACTAAGTCTCCAGCCTTCAAGCCTTTATCCTTCACGTGGGCATCAAAGTATGCCTTCTATCTTTTCTTAGTTGCATATATCCCCGCGGTAGCCCTCAGTCTTGTTTCTCCTAATCGTTCTAGGTCAAAGATCCTAGAGGAAAGCTCATGACCTATCCATTTATGCTCTTGTGCTACTTTCAATGTAGGTATCAAGAATTCCAACGGTAGCACTGCATTTTGGCCAAACACCATCTGAAAAGGAGTGGCTTGGAGTACCATTTTATAGGCAACTCGGTATGCCCAAACAGCATTGTGTAGCTGTTTGTCCCAATCAGAGCGTTTATTATTCACTAATTTGGTCAGCACATTGCATAGAATTTTGTTTGTGCTTTCGGCTTGCCCATTAGCTTGTGGGTGATAGGGAGCGGACTTCTTGTGTACTACCAAGAATTCTTGGAGAAGATTTTCAATGACTTCATTCAAGAAGTGAGTACCTCTATCATTAACTAGCTCTATGGGTAGCCCGTATCTGGTGAACACATTCTCAAATAAAAATTTTGCGGTCGTCTGAGCATCATTCTTTGTCGTAGCTTTTACTTCTACCCACTTGGTGAGATAGTCTGTGGCCACAATGATATACTCAGCATGGGAACCCTTAACTGAGGGATTAATAGGACCTACAAAGTCTATTCCCCACTTAGAGAATGCACGTCCACCCATCATAGGTTTCAGTGGCATCTCGTCCTTACGTATAGGATACTGAGCTCTCTGACAAACATCACACCGTTTCACATAGGTATGTGCATCCATGTGAAGGGTCGGCCACCAGAGTCCTGCAAATAGGATAGCCTTGATCACCCGATCTGGTCCAAAATGTCCTCCTGCTACACCTTGGTGAGCAGTTTCCAAGATTTTGAGATATTCACTCTCATGGACACACAATCTTAGGTAACCATCTTTACCACGCTTGTATAGATTATCACCAATGAGTGAGTAATCTAGGGCTTCTTGTTCTAGACTTCTTTGTCTGGCCAGTGTCATATCTTGTGGGAATGTTTTCATCCTCAAGAAGGCTACTAACGGTTCACTCCAATCTGGCACTATGGACACTTGATAAAGAGTGGTATGTTCCACGGGTGGTTTAGTGCAACAGATTGGGCATTCCTTGCACAACTTCTGGACATTAGCTTCCATAGTCGGCCAATGCACTCCGAGTCTCCTTAGAGTCTGCAAGGTTCGTTGCCGTGAGTAATGTTGCTCTAATGCACCTACATGTGCTAATTGCAACCATTTAGTGTATTCATCCTCTTCCACACAACAAGCTAGGATCCCTTGATCTGTGTGCTTGTACATACCCCCTGCCATGATATGGTACTTCTGGGCTTTTATTACCTCCCTATCTTGAGTGTTTATGATTGGGTGGTTAGGCCCGTATGTCAATACTGGCACCAATGGCTTAGCCCACTGCGACACCACTTCCAAATTAAACAAGTAAGCATCAGGAAGGTCATCTGACACTCCTTGTGGGGCTTCTCTAGATGTGAGCCTAGAGAGATGGTCTGCTCTCAAGTGAGTCTTCCCTTTCCTCACCACTACCTCAAAGTCGTATTCTATTAGTAAGAGAAACCATCTTACTAATCTACCTGTGTTGCAAGGTTTGTTTACCAAGTACAACAATGCGTGATGATCAGTAAAAAATTTAAACTTATTTGCAAGCAAGTAATGTCTAAACTTTTTAACCGCATATACCATGCCTAGTCCTTCTCTCTCAGTAGTGGTATAATTTCCTTCAGCTGGATTCAATTGCCTACTAGCATAGGCAATTGGAAGATCCATATTACCTTCACCAGTAGGTTGTGCGAGTACACACCCAATAGCATAATTGGATGCATCCACATGAACATGAAATGGCTTATTCCAATCTGGTGTGGTCAAGATTGGTGCTGAACATAATCATCGTTTAAGTTCATTGAAGGAGTTCTCGCACTCTTCAGTCCACTCGAAGTTGGTTAAAAGTCCATACAGAGGCTTTGCTATGATGGCATACATGTGTATAAACTGTCGGTAATAACCACAATGCCCCATGAAAGCTTGTACTTCCTTGACATTCTTTGGCCTAGGTAGCTCTGCTATGGCTCTCACTTTCTCCTCATCCGTGGATATGCCATTCTTTGACACTATGTGTCCTAGAATCTTGCCTTGCCTGACCATGAAAACACACTTTTCTGGGTTCAGGCAGACTTGATATTATCTACATTTGTCAAAGATCTGCCTGAGTTTAGGTATATGTGTATGTCTAATGTTGAAATGAGCACAGAGATCATCAACATAGACCTCTAAATTCTTCCTTAGGAACTCTTTAAATACATGGCACATCAGTCTCTGAAAGGTTGCGGGAGCATTGGTAAGCCCAAATGGCATTACTCGAAAAGCAAATATGCCCCACTCTGTGGCAAAAGCTATCTTATGCTGATCTTCTGGAGCTATGGCTACCTGATTGTAACCAGAAAATCCATCTAGGAAGCTGTATGCTTCCTTGCCCGCTACTCTTTCTAGTAGATGCTCAGTGATAGGAAGCGGATAATTATCTCTAATAGTGGCTGCATTAACCTTCTTCAGATTAATGCACACACATAGCTTTCCATTCTTTTTGGGCACCACTACAATGGGGGATACCCACTCAGTGTGCTCAATCTCATAGATAAATCCAGCCTCAACCAAGCGATCTATCTCTTCTTTGATCTTAGCAGCATAATTATCGTTATACGTATATGGCTTCTGTTTCGAGGGTTTCGCGTCTGAGGTCATGGGAATTGTGTGTGAGCATATATCTGGGTCAACACCCTTCAAGTCCTTGTAACTCCAAGCAAATACATCTCTGTATTCTCTTAGCAACGCTATTAACGCATGCTCTTCTTCCTCTGTTAGGTCATGGCCTATGTATGTGCATCTTTCTTCTCCTTCTTCAACAGCTACAACCACTTTCTTGGTGGTTTCTTTGTTATCATAGGCCTCCCCTGATTGTGCCTCGCGTTTGGGCATTCTTACCATGACTCTTCTATCGTCTATTTCATACTTTTTAAAATTTTTAGGGACCTCAAACAAAGATTCTTCTTCCTCCGGGGGGACTTCTTTCTTCTTCCGTTTCTTGCTATCATTCTTAGCAGTTACATGTGTGGTTGATTGTACATTGTTCGTCATCTCTTCATGTCTCTGAGGATGAAATTCTACTTCGTAGAAGTATTCTTCTTCTGATGCAAAGGGTGGGTCCATAATGATTGACTCTAAATCGGAGTCACTTGCATCCTCAAATGCATCAGGGCTCAGTTCGCACTCTTCTAAAACTGCGTCTCCCATGATTGGCTCTATGGAGAAGACTGAAATGTCATAGCCATCCTCATCACAGTGAGGTGTCCATTGTTCTTCATTGATGGCTACATCCATTGTTGCTAAAATTTCTGCCCAACCATGAGGCTCAAACTCTTCGTCGGGAAATACTACAGGCGCATAGGCTGGGTCTTGATTTGATCTATGGGTTTCCTTCGCACCTACCTCTCTGGCTTTTTCTCTCTTGTCTTCTTCTACTGCTACTTTGCACATCCATAAGTGGGTTTCTTCATGCATCCATGAGGATCCGGATCCTATGGAATGCACAGACTCGATGTCGTCTTTAGACTCTACGGATGGGATTCCATTGGATAGGAGGGACATCTCTATGAGAGTAATCCTGGAGATTCACCTTGGTCGTAACACCTAAGTGCTGCAGGTACAAGGAATTGGTTCCCCAATCTTGTACCACCTGCAACTGTCGCATAAATGATCTTCCCCGAATCATCTCATAGGCATGGTTCTTACTAAAGTCACATATGGCAAATGTATGCTCAAACTCTACACCACATGTGGTGAGAGTTATTCCTTCTAGCAAGCCTAGGGGTTTTTCTATGTGACCATCGGCCATTTGCAATTTCATCCTCGTGGGCCTGAGTGCTGGCTTGCCCCAACACTTCCATAGGGAAGTGGTAGCAATTGCAACTCCTGCACCTGAGTCTAGAATGGCCTTGGTGGTATATCCTTGATGGGTGATAGGAAGATATGTGTTTCCCTCTTCGCCCTCACTCATATCTCCTATTTTGTCCAAGGGTATTTCCGGCACTGTTCTCTGGGATCCTACCTGGGAACGAGGTTTTGCTATCCCTGGTACTTGTTTGGCTACATGTTTCCATAACTCTGGCCTGACCTTGAGTAGCTCTTCCAAGGTGAGGTTGCACTGCACTTTAGTGTTCTTTACTACCTCCGTGTTCCTAGGTATGACTGAATCTTCATTTCTTACCATGACTGTGGGTGCTCTCATACACGTGGACTTAGCTTCCCATGGGCCTGTGAAGTGAGGTAGCTTGTGTATGGAATTAGACTCGAAGTCTAATCCCTCGTGAGACTGAGTAATCTCCTGCTCCTCATAAATGGATGGGATGTCTTGTGGGAATTGGTCGTGTGCATCATCCACAAGTTCAATGGGAGGAGTGACTTCACTTTCTTTAGCCCATTTGTCTTCTTGAATCTCTCGTAGGAATTCTGGTGTGAACCGATTCATAGAAGAAGACGTGTCTGGCTCCGTAGAGTTAGGCACATAGGCTTCCTGCGCAGGAAGGCCTACTCTTTCACTTGCCTTGCCCTTGTGTTGAGAGGCGGGTTCCTTTTCTGATTGTGCAATTAGCCTCTCTATTCTTTCTAACAGTCCATCAAAGTGCAACTGAGTCTTAGTTGAGCTAGAGACGTTAAAGAGGCGACTGGCTTCAAACATGGTTTGAGCCAATTCCACCATTTTGGCACAGATTTTGGTTCGTTCAAGCTCTAATTCTGCTCTCAGGTAACACTTTTCATGATCAATTACGTTTGGCCCTTCTTGGATTCTGGCCTGATATGCCTTAAGCATCATGTTTAGGTCCTCGGGAGTGGGATCTGCAAATACTGATCCTACTCTAGGGGGTGGTGGGATGATATGAGGCGGGTTGGAAGGTGTTGGATCAGATGGAGATGGGAATGGTGGTGGTGGAGTAGTGTGAGAGGGAGTTGATGTAAGTTCGGTTATCCTGGCTCTCGTTTCTCTTAGGCTTTCTTCAAGCTCACTCATTTTCTTGGCCCATTGCCTTTTCATTCTTTCACGACTATCTCTCCAAGCTCTAGTCCTCTTCTTTGTCATGCTCTCCGTTTCACTAACATCTGGGCTCTTTTCCTGGCCTACACCTGGGTTCTGCTGTAAGGCTTGGGCTCTAGTGACCACTTGCACTGGTGCAGTGAATGTCACACTCCTTGAAGAGTTTACCACTAACCCAATAACATTGATAGGAGTGATTTTTGGCATATTATTGGGATTCTTTGGGAAATCTCGTAAGAGATGCTCCTTTCCACAATCTTGGCAAAAGCCTTGGATCGTCACTGACTGGGGTTGTGTAGGTGGAGGCAAGGGACAATCACGAATGAGATGATCTCCCTGACATCTGTAGCATGGTCCTCTAGGAAATGGAGGTCTTACTTGCCTAGGTTGAGGTCTAGGGTTGGGGTTTGTATACATAACGTTTGCGTAATCTGACTCCCAACTAGGTTCACTCGGCTCCTCACTATAGTAGGACTCACCATGTTCAAGAGACTCCATGTAATAAGCCTGGGGACTATCAATATGTGTCAAATCAAAGCTATGGTCACTCGGGTCACTTTCAGAAAGCAATGGTGTTACAGGGACTATAGCTCTATTCAGGTTCTCTTCTGCAGCTGCATACTTTACCGGAATTATGTTAGCTGGGGCAGGGGGCTGTTGAGCTAACACAGGCTGAGGCCTTTGTTGGTTTTGGTAGGGTTGTTGATAGGGTTGCTGGGGTCTGCCATATTGTTGTGGTGGGTATTGATTCTGGTATCTTCCCTGCTGAGGGTATGGCTGAGGTAGGGTTGCCTAACCGCCTGCTTGTTGTATGGGCAGTCTTGTGTTGTGTGATTGGTGTATCTCCGTTCTATGGTGCAGTATTGGCTACTGGGATTCACCTGAGGTTGAGCCATAATGGGACAGACGTTCGCCATATGGTCACCACAACAAGTATAGCATCTCTTTACTGGGGCAAATCTCGGAATTTGTTTGCTAGATACACCTAGTTTTTGAGCTACCTTCTCAGCGAGTTCCTCAATGGATGTAGATTGCGAGGAAGAGAGGCTAGAGGCACTATCTGAGTCTTTGTAGATTTTGGAGAGCTCTAACTCCTCCCCTAGGTTATCCTCAATGTCAATGCACATGCGTACGCATTCTTCTATGGTCCTTGGGTCTTTCAAATACACATATGATCTCAACTTGGTGCTTAGCAATCCATCCAAGAATAAAGCCACTTGCTTAGCTGGTGTGGGTAACTCTGGAACAAGGCATCTCTCTAGGTATTGCCTAAATCTTCTTCTGGCAAGTCTCACGGTCTCCTGAGGGGTCTACTTGAAGCTGTAAATCAGCGAGGAAGTGTTATGTCTTATGCCACTTTTAGAGAATTCGGTAATGAATGCCTCTAGAAGTTGGTCTATGCTCCTGAACTGCCTCTCGTTTAGTGGTTGAAACCATGTCAGGGCAGTGTTCCTAAGGGTTAGACCAAAGGCGTTGTACTGTGTGAATAGGTCCTCAACTTGTTCAGCTCTCAAGACTTGCCTAAACTCGGCCACATGATCGTATGGGTCTCCCGTGCCATCGAAGTAGTTCTTCATGGACTTAACTAGCTGGGTTGGTCTCAAGGTCCTCGTGTGCTCTCTTGGTCTTGGCAAAGGCAAATCCTCGGCATTTCTTCGGTTTCCTGGGGCTCTATGTCCCTCGGGTTCCCCTCTATTTGTTTCCATTCTTGTTCTTTCTCTGCCCACTAGATTGGCAAAGCTTACCTCGGGTCTATCTCTATGTCTGTCTCTTTGAGCTCCATGAGCTTGGGATGTTCCAGCTCCTGGGTGCCCATATGACACATTAGACCTTGGTTGGGGAAAAATAAATTCACCCTTCCAAGTGTAAGCATGCCTATCATGCTCTGTAACTACAAAGATTCTCTCTGAAGCGTGATCCAAATAGGTCACTCTGCCTGGGCTATCGGGATATTTGAACTCATAGATCATGATTGTTCCTATCTCATTTGGTTGATCCGGCCTATACCTCCAAAATGCTTCATCGGTTTCTCGGTTTAAAAGCAGATCAATACTCTTATTGTCTTGGGGAACCCACTCAGGGTTGAGGATTCTAGTAAGAACAGATTTTCCCCGAGGGGTTCTAGGCTCTCCTCCTATGTTCCCTTGCTCTAGGTCACCTATGTCTGTCTCAGGAATCACATTCTCGAATTCATCTGTCCTGTTTGGGTGACTAGTGACCACATATATGGTTCCTTCTTTGTCCAAGTATGCTCCGTTTTCAAACTTGAATGCTGGATGTTCCAGTCCAATAGATTGGTCAGGGTTTTTAATCTGGACCACGGATCTTCCTAGGCCGTCCTCATAGATGCTAGCACCTAATCGGTTGGTCCTAAGGTATTCTAGCTGCGTTTTGTAGGGGCCTTCCACCCTATACAAATATGGCACACCTGAACTTCCTGTGGGTCTGTCCATGCCTTGAGACATCTCTGATTCACTAGTCTCAGAGCTAGGGTAATGCGAGTGGTGGCTCAATTGCTGGGCCCAAGACCTAGCAGTGTGATTAACACTAGCCTCTGAAGACCTAAGACTTTGTCTATCTCTTACTAGATGTCGTCCGGATCTAAGGTTCATATGCCTATTTAAGTAGCCCCTATTTTGCCCAAGTACAACCTCGTTGCTGAGTTCTTTTGTATCAATTACTTGATTCCTTTTTTTATGTCGATTATCGTGTTTATGATCTTGTCTAGAATCACGTCGTTAGGAATACTTGAGTATTTTTCGTACTTGAAGTTGATCGTTCCATGTTACGTTCTTTTTCCTTTAAAGTTTTTGACCGTACAAAGATTATGTAGTTAGCTTGAACTTGAGTGTTTAAGTAGTCTTCAACTTGATAAATGCCTATCGCCGCCCTAGCCTACTTCTATCACTAGACGTTCTTAGCCTAAGCTAGGAATTGACAGAGGGAGTTGAGAGTTTCCAACCTTTTGTTTCCTTCCTGGTTGCCCTTGAGTGCCCAGGAAATGTGTTCCCAAGCTTGCACTTACTCTTGCTTAGAATGCCCTTCGATGCTCTCAATAGATCTGTAAGAGTTTCAACATTAGCTCAAGACTTAAATTCCAAAGACAGAACCAATCACTTTCATTCATGTAACACAAACACCAATTTGCACTATGATTTTTTGGAAAACAATTCTAAAGATCCTTGAATTTTGTTCCCCCTCGGTATGGTCAACTTCAAAATACCCTATCGAATAATCCTGGTATTAATTTTACCGTAACTAGTGGAAGTTTTGGTTGCAGTCCCCACTAGCTTTCCAACAAAACAAAAATCACAGCAAACGGATTTTGTATGAGAAAGTTATGCCAGTTCAGGGTTCTAGGGTTAAAACAGGGTTCAAACAGGCTAACAGGCCAACAGGACTGCTCAAGCTATCTTCTTATGGCCTCCTTATGTGCTCTAGAGTGAAATGTTCATGCCCAAAATTAGCCAAAATCTTCAGATTACAATAATCCTAAAAAATAGTCGAAAATGGTTGTCAATCGGGATCGACTGGGCTGTCAATCGCGATGGACACGGCTGTCCATCGTGGCCTGTCAGTCGCGATGGACACGTGTCAATCGCGATTGATGGGTGTCAATCGCGATGGACAAGGGGTGTCGATCGCGATGGACAGAGGGTATCGGTCGCGATGGACTGCTGACAATCGCGATGGACTGCTGTCAGTCGCGATGGACTGTTGTCAGTCGCGATGGACTGCTGTCAGCCGCGATGGACTGAAATTTTGGGTTTTCCCGTGTTTATGTGTTGATCGGGCCTCTGTATGTCGCGATGGTCAAGAATCTCGTCAAAAAGGGGTATCAATCGCGATTTTTCTGTCGGTCGCGATGGACAAGGGTGTCTTCGCGATGGACACGTGTCCGTCGGGGTCTGTTAGTCGCGATTGACTGGCTGTCCGTCGCGATGGACAGTGTCAATCGCGATTGATGCTATCAATCGCGATGGACTGAAAAAATGCAAATTTTTCAAAAATTTTTGTGGATTTGTGATGTGCAAGGTCTCTAGTCTACTGTGGTGCACTTAGTTTTGCCAAAAGATGAAACTTTCTGTCAATCGCGATCGACAAAAGCTTGCGACACAGAGACAGTTTTGCACATTTCCGTACCTGCGTAGCGTGCTAGAGGGGATGATACTGCTGGATCCTGCAAGAAAACTCAACAAGCATGCAAAAACAAGGCACACAATATTGCTCTCTCGCTCTCCCTCACAAGTGGAATGAGGGAAATGAGGTGGAGAAGGTGATATGATCAAAAACTGAAAATTTTTGCGATGATGGAGATGGAGGTGGGAGATGGTGATGATGATGATGAGGTAAGAAAAAGAAAAATAAGAAGAGTGAAGAAATTACCTACAACGCCAACGTCTCAAATCTACGTCTTACCATCACACGCTAGTTCTCAAAGCTCGATCCTCGGCAACAGCGCCAAAATTTGGTGTAGCTCAGTGATGAGTAGCACCTCCTTTAATTGTCAATCCGGGAAGACATGAGGACGGTATGATGACCTCGAGCAAGTAATGGCACAAGTGCGTGAGGGCGAAGCAAACTAACATGCACACACATGCACACACACGCGCACACAAGGCAAGACAAAGAGTGAGAAGCAATGGAGTTCTTTAGATTACTTTCAAAAAGCTCATACAAGTTCAAATCAATTACAAGCTACCCTCAAAAATGAGATTTCTAGCTCTATTTATAGTTTTATGTTTTGGCCGTGTCGAGACCTAGTGTTCAGCCTAGTTAAAAATTAGGTTCTAGGTCCCATTTGAAGGCTCAAATGGAGTCTAAAAATTATGAAAACTGGTAGATAGCTACTTCTAATGCTCCTCAAGCTCAAGGACTCCTTGGCTTGCACAAAATGGAGCTACAAAAATATGAAATGGTATTTACAATGATTGTTAGTGATAAGAATCACTGTTATAAAGATGTTGATTTTGGAAAAATTTTAAGGGCCTATCTTCCAGATCTGCGTCGGCTGCTTTGTCTACTTAATCCTTCGCTTAGCTCTGACTCTCTCCGCTGGCTTCCTTGCCTCCTCAGTCCTTGGGTGCCCATACTGCTCTCAACACTTGTGGAGGTTCCAATCCCGTGCATAGGTATATAATCAGTCATCTTTTTAAACTTTTCTAGAAATTCTAGGATAGCATTCTACTTTGTAATAACCCATCTATAAAGTGCATGGATACACTGCCAATCATGCTCTTCAATCTATAACAATTGTAGTAGACTTGGTGCTTATATACATAACACATTATGAAACATATTTTTAGAAATCTCTAGCTCCACTAGATCAGATAAACATTTCATACATAACACATCATGAAATATATTTGTAGATATCTCTAGCTACACGAGATCAAAATGTTCTTCTAACAAGTTGTATGGTACTTGTCAATAATAAGATGTCCTAGACATGGGACATCATGGTTGTCGTGCACGACCATTGTTCTCAAATCTCAAGACTCTATACATAGACATGTCCTTTTTGTGTAATTACTACATTATTATCCAATGAGGAATTTAATTATGGGATTTTTCGCTTATCAGATGGAGAGAAGAGAATCTATCTATCCTATATATAATAGAGTCATCATTCATGGATCTCAAATCCTATAACAAATGCGGATCTTCCACTTTTGGTTCCATCCTTTTGACAAGATAAGCTTCTTAGAACTTTAAAGATCATCTAGCATATATTGAAAACAATGCATCAAATTCTATATTGTCTTTTTCTTGCCTAAAAAGTTTTTTGTATGAAATTCCTACAAAAGCTCAACATATCCTACACGAACATCATAGAGGTTTGGGTGGGTACAAAAATTACTCCACTATTTGTGATTTTTGTACACCTTAAAATTTTCACCATAAACATAGTGCGTCCAAAACTTACGTATGTATGTGGCTCCATAATATTCATGCTCAAGCACATTCTAGTTACGCTATGGTCTTGAAAGTTGCTTGCTTTTAAAAGGCATTGGACTTTCATCTTGATTGAGTAGTATCCCTATGTCATTGCCAACATAAGCATGTAACTCTACCACTTTGGGGGCTCGGATGCTTGAAGGAGCTTGTTTCATTGCTTTAAGACTAACTTATTGTTCTCCCTTCCACCCAAAAGGAGTGTTTGCTTGAAGCAAGTTTTCCTAGGTGTTGCTATAGATAAATAAAAAGTTATAAAATTTTTGAAAAAACCCTAGGGATCCTAAGAATAATCATAGTTACCTCTCAAGAGGAGTAGGAGCATATCTAAAAATGATTGGAATATTCTTAGGATCCATTTGATTATTTTGATTAACACATTATGTCCTAAGTATTGTATCTTAAATTTAAAAAAGAACTCCATAATGTAGGTTTATATAGAATCAAGTTTCTTTAATCTTTCTTGGAACAATTTTTAAATGAATTTCATGTTCATTAATGCATCTATGCAAAAATTAGCGGATAAATGGTTTCAGCACATTATTCCTTAACGTCATAAAAATTGTCAATGCATTTGTGAGACCAAAGGGTGTAATAAGGTATTTTGATAGCCACTTTTTTTAGATCAATCTTGCTAATCGTAGTGGCTCAAAGTAGAGCATGAAAGAAATCATCCATCAAAAGTATTGGGTACTTAACTTACGCTTTAGAATGATTTTATTTAGTTAATGATAGGTAACACATTCCATAGATTCCAACTTTCTTTTCTACAAGCAATACATGTACAACAAAGCGCAAGAAGTTAGGTCCTATTAAAAATTTCTACAAATAGTCATCCATGATCTTATAGATCTTGTTCTCCTCTTGTAGGCTTATGTGAAATGGTGGCCACACTATGAATCATACCTAGCCCCGATTGCATCCCATGCTCTTATCATATTGCAAGGAGGCAAATTATGGGTTGTTTAAATTAAAAATTTCTTCAAATTCTCAATCCATCCTAGGATTTTCCTAGCTGAATATGCAAGCTATAAAAGAAGTAAACATGTACATTGAATCTTAAGAATTTTGGTGGTCTATACCAATTGTCTCTGTCAAAGATTTTGTTATTCACGAATCAATATCTTTCTACCATCATGATTGAACTAAAAAACGTGTGAAGCAATCACACTTTTTCCTAGCTGAGTATGCAAGCTCTAAAAGAAATAAATACATACATCTCAATCTAGCTTAAGAATTTTGGTGGTCTACCATTTGCCTTTGTCAAAGATTTCGATATTCGTGAATCAATATCTTTCTAGCATCATGAATGAACTAAAAAGAAGTGTGAAGCAATCATTTGTCATTTTTTGTACTACCATTGTTTACTCAAAATCATATTGAAATGATCTACTATTTCTATTTGAACATCTAGCCTCTCCTCTTAGGATTGGATTTGTATGGGAATATAGACCATTCCCACAACTGAGTACCCTTCTATTCAACCAATTGTTATTATGTAAGTGTAGTCCAAGTGGGGAATGTCAAAGTAAAGTTGTTTTGCAGATTGGGATCCAATACAGAATGAGTAGATCTCATATCAAAATGGACCTTAATAAGTTGTAATATAATGTTCTATCATACTTTTTTCATTTTCATTATTATGATGGTAGATGGCATCATGGAAGGAGAATCCAACAAGAATTCATCCTCCATTACTATGTCATTACGAATAGGATTTACCAAAGTGGTTACAAATATTCTCTTTTTGTAGGGAGATTTTATATTTGTGCTTCCCTAGGTGACCATAGCTCAAGACCTATGCCTTCTCTTCTATTATGGTGTGAGTATAATTTTTTGTACACTTTCTTAGTCATAACAAAAAGTATATATTTGTTTCTAGGAACTGTTTTGATATGCATCTTCTCAACCTCTTTTTTGAGGTTGTGCACTAATTATGGTGTTAAGAAGAATCAAAAGAGAGTAGGTGGCCTTGCTCCATGATTATCTGGACATTGAGTAATACTCTTTAGGGTATCCTTATAGAAAATTATAAACATGATAGCATATGATGAGATTTGATTGCCTCTCTTTCCAACAAGTGTTCTAATAGTCTTTTATAGTCCAAAATGGACTTGATAGAATGAGGAGGATCTTTTTATACCTTTGAATAGTTTGGTTCTTTTGAATAATGTTTTGGTTCTTTTGAATAATGTAGACGTAGGTTTCCATCTAGAATACTTGTCTAGATGCACAAAGGCATTGAACACAACATCTTGAAATCCACCCAAGCATGCAATTTTGTTTCATCATCCTTAATATATACCATATATGGAAAACATTCATGAGGTTAAAGGTAGCCTACTAGATGTTTAGGTGGTTAGCTAAATTATGACAAAACCTAAAATATTTCTCTGATTTGTTGAGCCATTGCTCAACAGTGTACATATTATGAGAGCTAGTTCTTCCATGGTACAATGAAATCTTCAATTCTTCTAGGTTCCAATGGTTCTCTCTAATTGTCCATATTCTAAGGAAGTTTATGGAGTATTTTGTTCCACTTACTATGTATTTAATAGTTTTGAAGTTAAGGTGGGTGAGGGTTGTATTTGATTAGTAGAAAGGACTTTTGTGATGCTTAGAATAGCAAACGGATGCTAGGAGATTGAAATAAATAGCTTGAAAATTTCATTAAATCATGTAATATTCTCTTGTAGACATATCAAAGAGCAAAGGATGATAAGAGTATGAAGTAAAAACCATGCCAAATGTGATTAAGACATGTAGCGTAAATGCATGGTGCATATGGTAAGCATTGAGAATAATAGAAATTCCTAAGTCTTTTATTTGATCTTTCCTTACATCTTGCTTTATCAAAATATTTCTTTATTAATCATCTTTCTATATTGAAGTGTGAAGGTTCATGATCATCATAGTTACAAATATTCATTTCAACTACAATCACCAATTTGTGTTTGCATGCATCCCTGTATGAAGCGCAAAGCCTAAACATACCACCAACTTGATCACCCTAAAAGTATCTTAGAATTCAATTATCAAATTTATTTGTTCTTCTATATATAGCTCTAGTGGTACATCTTTGATGGTTAGGTGAATGCTCTTGATCAAAAGTGAGAGTAGACATACTTTGTACTTGGGACTTGATGCTTATCTTTGCACATGGATGTTTTGATTTCTTTAAGGTGGTTGGACAAGGTCTCAAAGTATCTTTTGGACTAGATACTTCATAATCTATCACCTCTTTCATAATTGAAAGTTTATTCATAAAAATAGTATCCATTGCTCTTCTATTTTCAAAGAATTGACTCATTTTTTGTGTCAAAGTTGTAGTTTGTTTTTCAATATCCAACAATTTTGAGGCATACAAGACACATTTTGAGCTTGCTCCGTGTCTTCTATTCTTTTAGGAACTCCCCCGAAGGAGCACCCAAGACTCGTGCTACTTTATCAACTTCCATGGGCTTGTTGGGAGGAGCACTCCATTTGTGGAGAGGAATAATGGATGATTCACTACTCACTCAACAATTAAATAAAATAGAGCTCGTGGTCCTTTCTGAATCACTACTTTTGGTTGGAACATAGGGTGAACTCAGTCAAGATCTAAGTGAATGAGAATCCATCAAGTTATCTAAATCTCTCTCTATGAGCTTTTGGAACAGTTTGGTAGTTAATATAGAGCTTGCGAAACTAAGATCCCTAAGTGATTATAAACAACATAAGATCAAAATGAGCTACATTACATAACCTCCACTTTAGGGGTTAGTTGAAGAATCCATTGCTGGTGGAAGTCTAGTGCAGCATAGGTGTGTGAAATAGAAATATGGGATGAACATTGGAGGAGGAAATATATGGGTCTCTATTAAATATTTAGGCTCACACGCATGAAGAAGCTTAAATTATTGAAAAATTTTGTTTTTAGTAGTCACTCACAAACGTATTATCGTAAAAATGTAAGTCATGCACACACTCCTAAAATCAATATTCTTAATGATGAAAAACAAGGGTTGGATAATCCAAACCAATAAAAATGTATGTATGCCAGATTTGAATCAAGATAAATTCACAAGATTCACATAAACACAAGGATATCAAGTCATAAGAAGCTTGTGAACTAATTTGACTTCTACAAATCATGATGTCTCGATTTACAAATATTTGGAGAAAAATTATATTATAGAGAAAAAATTACAAGACTCACTATTGATATATTTAGGTAGTGATGTGTGTGAACACTCTTGGACTGTCGGGGCACTTTTTTTCCTCTTTAGGAGGTTTTTTCCCCCGGCTTGTATATATGCCTATTGCCCTAATGGGCTACTTATCTTTGTACATTCTCTAGTAATACATTCAGTATAGTGTGTTGTGCACCAAGCTTCTTCTTCTTCCTTGTGCTGTTTGCGTTCTTCCGTAGACGTCTTACTCCAACAATTGGTATCAGAGCAGGTCGCCGCTTCATCTAAGGCATCGTTGACACCTCTCCGTTTGCAATCTCAGAATCACACAAATTTTGGTGAGCATACTCAACGTTTTTTCGAGATCAAAACAGCTTCAGTTTGTGGTGCCAAAATCACGATCTGAGCTCGTTTCGGCCTCTAAACGCACTATCGCAGTGCTTGTGCGGGCTATTTTGTCTTTTTGTGCCAAAGGTATATACCAATTTCGGTTTGCTAATATAAGCGTCTCAAAGTCTGCTATAGGTCTAGCAGAATTCGTCTAGGCAGTTCTGTTCAACTTTTTGAGATACAATCAACTTTCTGCATCAAGGTATTTTAGTCATCGACCATGGCTGAAAGTAGTGATGTATTCTGTATGTTGGCTATTGAGGATAAGTTGGATGGTACTAACTACCCGTTATGGGCTTATATGATGCGACATGTATTGGATGCAAAAGGACTGTGGAACATTGTGTAGGGTATTGAAAAACATCCTATCACACCTACAACTATTACAACTGCATGTACTCAAGCTGATGTAGAAGGTATCGAAGATGATGATATTCTGCATATTCCTGTTTGTGCTGTGGTTTCTACTGCACCTACTGCTAAGCAAATTTGTTGGGATGGCAGAGATGCCCAGACACATGCATTGATAGCTTTGTCTGTCAAATGTGCCATCACATACGCTCTTGCATAACAACTAAGGATGCTTGGGTCACACTTACCACATTGTACCAAGCTAGGAATGAGGCTTGTGTTGCTTACCTTCGAAAACAGTTGGAGAGTGAGCACATGAATGAAGGTGATTCTATGGACAATTTTCTAACAAAGATCAAAGAATTGAAGGAACAGTTGATTTCTGTTGATGAGGTTATACCAAATAGCTCACTTGTGAAGACCGTTCTGAATGGTCTTTCTCATTCATATAAGAGTTTTGCTTCTACTCTTTAGTTGATGATGAAAGGCAATCCAAATGCCTTGTGATTTGAGGAGTTAGTCTCGATTTTTTTACAAGAAGATCAATCCAAGAAAAATAGGTCCATTATGCGTATTGCAGATCAAGCTTTCCTGGCTAGTTAGAAGAGCAAAGGAAAATGGAGCTCTTCAACTAGTAAGCAAGAATCTGCTAATTCTGCACAATCAAAGAGGGAAGGCAAAGATGAAAAGAAATAAGAAAAGCAGAAATTGTTTTGCAAGTATAGTAAAGGAAATGATCATATCATAAAGAACTGCCCAAAATGCATTGCTAAAGAGGCAAAGAAGAAAGAGGCTGGAATGGTTGTTGCAAAATCCTCTACACCAAAAACAGAGTCTACTAACCTTGTGCAAGAAGAAGAATGGGCGTTTACTATTGTTTGTAGTTTTGACCCATCTTCTCATGAGCAATGCATGTCTGCAGTAGACTCAGATGTTTGGTACTTTGATAGTGGGGCGACCCAACATATTACCTCACAGCGTAGTTTCTTCTCTTCACTCGAGCCTGCCCCTACAGGGAATATTGTTACATGCGCCAACAACTCCTCTTATCCTATTATAGGCATTGGTAAGATCATTTTGACTACTGTTGATGGTAGTTCTTTCACTTCATCAGATGCTTTGTTTGTGCCAGGGATCAAGAAAAATTTGTTATCAGTTTCTGCATTAGCCAAGATTGGCTTGGTCGTGAAATTTGTTGATGACAGATGTACAGGTCATGATCTGTCAAATGGAGACGTGATTATTGCTTCTCGGATTTTATGTTGTGGGCTGTATAAGCTCATAGACTATGAAAGATTTATAAATGATTTAGCATGTGCAGTACATGATTCTCAGGCTATGTCACATGCAAAGCTTTGGCATGCACACTTTGGTCATCTGAATTTTGCTAGTTTGCTACACCTGTAGAAATCTGAAATGGTGTCGTCTTTGCCCAAACTTGAAGCACCTAAAAAACATGTTTGTGAAGGTTGTATTTTGGGCAAAATGCAATGTTCCTCCTTTACAAAAGATGGTTCAGTTTGGGCTACTCAGAAATTGCAACTCGTACATAATGATGTCTGTGGTCCTATGGAGATACCTTCTTTTGGAAATTATCTTTACTTCATGACTTTCATGGATGATTTTTCTAGGCATGCATCAGTATATCCATTGAAGGCAAAGTCCGAAGTGTTCATGTGCTTCAAACAGTTTTTGGTTTTGGCTGAAAATCTGTCAGCATGTAAAATGGGCACCCTCCGTTCTGATCGAGGGGGGGGGATATATTTGTGGCTGAATTGGGATAAAACAATAGTGTACAGTGCCGCAGGTCACTCATGGAGATGGCGAGGTGTATGGTCAAGAGTCAGGCTTTATCACATAGTTTCTGGCTCGAGGCTATCATGTGTGCAGCATATGTACTTAACAGGTGTCGCACCAGAGCACTGCAGTCTATCATTCCATATGAGGCTTGGCATGATCGCAAGCCAACTGTTGCTCATCTGTGTATTTTTTGTTGTCTGGCATATGCATTAGTGGCTAAACAACATCGCAGAAAATTAGATGATAAAGTAGTAAAATGTAATTTTGTTGGGTACTGTTCTGAAAGTAAAGGATATCGTCTGTATCATCCATAAACTAAACGCATTCTGGTTAGTCGTGATGTTGTTTTTATGGAAGATGCTATTCAACCATTGCTTTCATGTACTAGGGAGACATCTGTTAGCTCCAAAGACATGTATGATACTTTGCTACCTCTTTTTATAGGTGGAAAGTGTAGTGCTGGTCCTAATGAGGGAACTTCTCAGCCTTTGCAGGTTTCATGTGATGATGTAGATCATCCCACTTCTGCTGCAGATTTACATGATGCACTTTTTGATGAGAGAACTGATATTGAGGAGGCAAAAACTATGCCAAAATGGTTGGTGTAGACTTTGCATGACAACAAATTAGATGCACCTCTATCATATCGTACTTGTTCAAGCTCTCATAGTGCGTCTTTTGCATCAGATTGCTATGCTATGGCTGCATCTAGTCTCTGTGATGAGAATGAACCTGTTTCATTTGATGAAGCACAAAATTGAGACAATTGGATGGCTACTATGCAATCTGAATATGATGCTATAATGAAGAATGGTACTTTGTCTTTATGTGACTTGCGTCTTGGCAAGAAGGCTATTGGTACTAAGTGGGTATACAAGCTGAAGCGTAAGCCTGATGGAAGAGTTGACAGGTATAAGGCTAAGCTTGTTGCAAAGGGTTATGCATAGGAAAAAGGCATTGATTTTGATGAAACCTTTGCTCCTACTTGTCGTAGGACTACTATTCATTGCATCTGTGCACTTGAAGCTCATCATGGTTGGAATGTACATCAAGTAGACATTAAAACAACATTTCTGAATGGTGTCTTGCATGAAGAAGTGTATGTTTTTCGGCCCTGTGGCTTTGTGTAGAAAGGGCATGAAAATCAGGTGTGCAGGTTAAAGAAGGCATTATATGGCTTAAAGCAAGCACCACGTGCTTGGTATGAAAAGATAAATGCCTATCTGATTGCACATGGTTTTTAGAACAGTCCAACTGAAAGCACCTTATATGTTAAGCGTGCTAATGATGTGCTTCTTATCATTGTTGTCTATATTGATGAGATGCTACTCACTGGTCCTATTGAGAAGCACATTGCTGATTTTAAGGCTGATTTGCATGCCTCATTTGAGGAGTCTGATTTGGGACATTTGCATCACTATTTGGGCATTCAGTTTATGCAAGTTGATGGTGGAATGGCTTTGTGTCAAACAAAATATATTGACACATTATTGCAGTGTTTTGGCCATGAAGAATCTAAGCCTATTGCCACTCGTATGGAGACAAGTTTACGATTGAGTCTTCATGATGCTGGAGATGCATTTGATGCTGTTCTCTATCAGTAGGCTGTTGGATGCTTGATTTACTTATGCATTACTCGGCCAGATATTCAGTTTGCTGTCTCACAGATGAGCAGGTTTATGCATTGCCCAGGATTCACGCATTGGAAGGCAGTTAAGTGCATCTTTCGCTACTTGAGTGGTACTCGGTCACTTGGGTTGTTTTATCCCAAGGGGGGATCACAACCGCCAGATTTGGATGCTTTTTCTAACTCAGATTGGGCTGGTTGCTATGACACTTGTGTGTCCACCAGTGGTTTTTGCTTCATGCTTGGTAGCTCATGTATATCTTGGTTGAGCAAGAAGCAGCCTACTGTGGCCACTTCCAGTTGTGAGGCTGAGTATAGGGCAGCTTTCACAGCGACTGTTGAGTGTGTGTGACTCAGACGCCTTAGGGCTGATTTGGGTGTTGGCCAGTCTTCTGCCACCACCATCTTCACTGACAGTCAGAGTGCATTGGAAGTTGCGAGGAACCCTGTGTTCCATGCTCGCACTAAGCACATTGAGGTGCATTATCACTATGTCAGGGAGAGGTTCTCTGCTAGGGAGATCAGCTTGGCATATGTGCCCACACAAGAGAACATTGCAGACCTTTTCACGAAGGCTCTGCCTAGGGAGAAGTTTGAAGCTTTCTGCAAAGCTTTGGGCTTACTTCCTTTTGTGGATTGATTTCCACATAGCTTGGCACTTCCTTATACATGAGTGCCAGCTACTTGTTCACCACATCACTCCCACGGGGATTTGTTGATATATTTAGGTAGTGATGTGCGTGAACACTCTAGGACCATTGGGGCACTTTTTTCCCTCTTTAGGAGGTTTTTTTCCTCAAGCTTGTATATACGCCTATTGCCCTAATGGGCTACTTATATTTGTACATTCTCTAGTAATACATTCAGTATAGTATGTTGTGCTCCAAGCTTCTTCTTCTTCCTTGTACTGTTCGCGTGCTTCTGCAGATGTCTTACTCCAACACTCACCAAATCATAATTAAGATCCCAAGGGAAACTATTGGAACAATAAGAAGTAACTCGTTGATGGTTTAGAGATACTAAGGCTTGCAAAAGTATTGATAAGAACTTTTGATTTCTAGGGTTATCTCTACTCACTTGCAATTTGCACTCTATTGCCATCAAGTTTATTGCCCTTCATTTGCATCTCTCTCCTCTTCATGAATTGATTTCCTTCATGCACAAAGAAGAAATTTGTTGGTAACACATGCGACCACTCCATGTTTTTCCAATCAAAGTTGTTGAACTGTATTTTCCTATTGTAGAGTGATAATGATTAAAGTTGTTGAACTATATTTTCCAATTGTAGGGAGTCTGCCTCATCCAACATCTCAATGTCAACAACTTCATTATTTTTTATGCTCCATGACTATTGTTCTATGGGTACAAGGGTATCACCAATATAGTGTTATCTACCATACCAAAATTATATTATATAGGTTCGTGATGCAATCATGTACTTAACAACAAGTGTATCCAAAGCTATCTGATAGTAGACTAAATTAAGTTTTTTCTCATACCATTAAAAAAAAACCACTTTGGAAAAAGCATTGTCCATACTCCACCAAGAAACCATCGTCCTCGTTATGTTCACATTAAATACTCCAAAGAGCTTTGCAAATAAAGAGATAGGCATGAAAAAAAAAACTATCTTAATAACTTTTGTGTAGTTGGTTGCATGGAGTTTTCTTTATATATCTCTTTATAACTTGCTAGGGATTTCCTCTATTAAAGTGTTGTCGAACACTCATTGTGTAATTCTACTCCGTTTCCTTTGTAGAGAGAGCTCTCAAAGGTACCTCTTTGTGTGAGCCCCATGCAAAATCTCATAAAAGTGATAATATAAGAAAATCCCTTGCGCTACAAGGCTGGATTGATCTCCTCCTTCATATTGCATACTGCCCACATGGTATTGAACTACATCTATGTTGATGACATAACGAATATTTCTTGGATCCACTCTTATTCATCACCATTTATACATTTTTGTACTTTTCATTTAGTTTAATAAGCACTCTTGTATAGGTGTGTGTGAGTAACACACTACTGAATAAGTGAGATTCATTCTCTTTTTAGTTGAGAAATCCCAGATAGCATGGATTTTGCCCATTTTGTATATAAAGAGGTCACTACCTCTCATTTGGGGAGAGCATTCTTGGAGATAATGAGATCATACTATATGTGGAATGCTTGGAGAGCTCTTGTTATCTTCATGATGTGCTTGTGTGCTTGTTCCTTTCTTATCTCATGCTTATGACATGTTAGTTTGTTGATTAATGACATGATTATGCATATGATTAAGCTTGTGAGTGTTGTTAACGATGCTTTCTTCTTATTTCATATATAGTTTTCTGGTTAATCGCATACTAACAAAGCACCATTACATCTACTGAATGCTTCTATGCAACATTTGGGTCTTGTGAGATGCTCCTTGGTTTGAGAAATATTACTTGTGATGCTATGTCAACAACTTTTGGCACCGTTGCCGAGGAGCATTCTTTTGTCACTTATGTGATGGTTTATGGCATGAAAGTGATGTGTAGGAAACCTTTTCATGATGATTTTTTGAGTTCTTCATTGCGGTCTTGTTAGCATTTGTGGCTTGCAAGATTTACAATAACTTGATGAGATGAGCCATTTTTGGTATGAAGAAGATTCCCTTTTTTGGGTGATTAATTTAACGTGTGGTGATTCTTCAAGATTACAAATAGAATAGGAGTAGTTCTTAGAAACCTTTTAGTTTATTATGTTGATTTTTTTTTATTAACTTTGTTGTTGTTCTCTAATCATGTGTGAATAAGTTTCTTTTTGGGGTTTTTTTGCAAAAAAATCATGTAGATGCTTGACTCATCATCTTTGTCGGCAAGAGTGAAAATGGTATTCTAGGTAAGTGAAATGTCTCCCTTACACATTGCACATTTGTTGGAACACTTCAAAGCTATCCCTTCCATAAAACCATCTACTCTAGCTCTCTCCATCTATTTCTCTTTCACATCATATAGAGAACTATTGTTCTTACATCATGTGAGAAGTTTTGAGTGGACCTTTTAGATCAAAGGCTACCAATAAAAAAAATAGAGTAGGAATCCCTCAGACAACCACGATCACTCTAGCTTGAATTCCTTTAGCTCGAATTCCTTTAAAAAATTGATTCTAGGGATTGAAGAATTATACATGTGGGGAAGGGAATAATTCAACTCTATGCGTCAATCGAGATGGATTTTGCAAGAGTTGGAAGGATGTAAGTTATTGTAGACGAGCCTGCTAATGCTTTGGAGCTAGCAACTACACGGGTAGTAATCAAAGATGACAATCCTGTGGGATAGCAAAGATACTTGTCAGTGACATCCTTAGTAAGGAGGAGGTGGACCATTCAAAGGGAGCCAGGGTTCATTTGCGCATGCTGTAAATTGATATATCAAAGCATCCTTGCATCCTTTCCTATGCAAGGGTATTGTAGGTGGTAGCTTTCCTAGAGGACCTTACACTTCCTTTTGACAATGGAAAGGATGTAAGGTTACTCTTTATCTGGATGTGCATGAACCAAACGACTTCAATCCTAAAATCTATCGTGGTGATGGTAGACAATATCAACAACACAGATGTTGGTAGGATATCTCCAAAACGATCATTGGGGCAAAGCATCTGATTTACATATTTGGTGGGTCAATATACACACAGATTGAGCCGATATATGACTCAAAGAGGCCAATTGAGGGTTGATGCTTGGAGATCTTCTTAAGAAAGAGAAAAAGTAAGAGGGTGTTTGGGTGAAACGTCTTGTATGGAATGATAGAACTTCAGTTGATATCTTCAGGGTAGATGATCGAATGGGAACACATGATAAAATTATGGAAAACTTCTTCAGAGAAGAAGAAGATAGGGAGGGACATCTTTTAGGGTGATAGCAAGTCGCCACTTAGAGGCATGTACATACATACTTTTGAAGCTATGATGCACTAAGTTACCACATTCTACTCCTTACTATGGGTTTGACATGCCTCACAATCCACGTGACTTGTGGAAATGAGGCATGACTAGGACAATGCCTGGAGCATGAACATCTGCACTAATGACATGGCCTAAGATCCCAACAACTAGTATTATTTCTCAATACATGGTGTAGTGCTCCTCATCACTCTTGTTGCTCCTGAGGAAAGATGAATGAAACTACAACAAAGGAACTCTTATGATGAGGTTGTGTATTTGTTGCCAAACAGTGCTGTGTAACAATAGAGCAACACCTCTATGTGGGTTGGCTTGCTTGTCAAAGACATCTAAGGAGTGTGAAGAAACTCTGAGGTTCAATCCCTTCCCCATTAGTGCACATTATCATGCACTATCTTTGTACACAAGGCTGAGTATGAGAAAAATATAGAGAAGCACCTTAATGGCACAAGCTAACATATTCACTTAGTAGAAAATAAATGACTCCAAACTGAGAGGAATTGAAGCAAAAGCCTCTTGCATAAGCATGATCAAGTAGCACAGGGGACAATGGATCGCCTATAGTCAATCAATAAAGATCTAGCTGATGGTTTGAAGAAAGTGTCAGTTGTAGAGACACAAAGATAGGTGGCATAGTTGCATGCTTCAAAATTGAAGGTCAACTTAAAGAAGGTTGAAGAGAAGACTCTCCCATTATCTTCTCAAAGATCATACATCAAGGATTCAAAGGTCGCAAAATCTAGAGAGGACATTGTGTCAATGCTAGAATGGATTTCAGCCCTAAGACAGATCTAATCGACTGCTAGCTTTCAAGGAGGTTCATAAATGCGTGGAATAGAACAATCAACTCTGTGCTAATGCTCACACACTTGAACATCAAAATTATGAGGCTAAAACAAGGCTGAAGGAAGCGAAGTGAAGCGACACTATCTCAAGGAAGGGGCTATGGATGTGCAGACAATTAGAGCAGATGCCAACAAGAACATATGTCAATAAGGAGGAAGATAGCAGATGGTTAGTCGAGGACACAATAGACCACTATGGATGGTTGGACCACGTGGTGAACAATGTCGGTATATTGCAAGGTTTCAAATTTCAAGATGCTGAAGAAAATCAGTCACATCAATTACATGTTGGTTTCCCCTAACCATGCACGAGCATGTATGCTGGAGTAGCTCAGAATGTTACCAAAGCAACAACATTTAACTTCTTTGAGAGTGTCAGAATTGAGTCATGAGGAAGTATGGATGGATCACGATTATTTCTCCAGCTTTTGCGAAAAGCGAGATGCTGATGAGGAAAATTGTCAATAAGAGAAGGGTTGTGGAGTTGCAAGTAGATCTAAGAGATACCCAACTTGGTCAAGCTCCTATCGTATCCATGGAAGATAGTGCAAAAGCAATATTACGTGGTGTAATGAGTCACCACAAATATATGCAATGTTCATACTAGACTACAATGATGCTTTTGTACAGACTATTCACACTAGAGGTGTTGGATTTTCTCCCATGAATTCTGTTCCTTAGACCAATGCCAGATAGGAAGAATGGAGCTACTCTCAGTAAGAAATTTTTTTTTGGTATATCAAATAAGGTGTGGAGCTGGAGTTTACTAAAGCTGAAAAGTAACATGAAGGATCCTGTTTCAAAATACCAACAATATCAAGAGATAGTAGCATTACCTTGGAAGGGGAGCCCATGTCCAGAGGAGATAAGGCCAAAAATGGGATAAGAATGACTATAGGCTCGAAGGTTACTTCAACAAATCTGGAAAGGATAGAGAGGTGAAGATTCTACTTAGAGGTACTAAAAGCTTGATGAACAAATAATTTTTAGGAAAAACAGTAGCTCTTAGTAGGTTGGGTTGCTTGGCAGGGACATGGAAGGAATGTGAAAAAGCTATTAGATTTGATCCTCTTAGTGCATGTTACCAGGAAACATCTCTCTACATAAGTTTGGGTGTAATAGGGAATGTAAAGCTACATCCTAATAACTCAAGAGCTACATGAGAGAGATTAAGGTTTCATTTTTGACAATAGCTGCATTCTCTGGTTATGAACCTTACTTCCCAGAAATTGAGAGTGCCTTACATTCTGTAGGCAAGATGAAGTTCTAGATTGCCTCAAAGTTCTTCTCAAGCAAAAGAACTTGCCAGATGTGTATTTGCAGATGCAAAGCACAAATATCATCCCATTTCTCACACTTTGTGCAGGGGTTTCTACTTAAGCTTAATAAGTGAACACATTACACCCTTTTTTCTAGCTGAATGCGAGACCTTGTCCCCACAAGCATCTGGAAGGTTAACATTTACTATTGCCCTTCAGGCATGTGCATCCTTTGGGGAAGAATCGAAAGAAGAAAGTTTGGCTGGAACATTTAGGTCAGGCTATGTATATTCATGCAGCTAGGCCCCTC
Source organism: Ceratopteris richardii (assembly GCA_020310875.1). Classification (NCBI taxonomy): domain Eukaryota; kingdom Viridiplantae; phylum Streptophyta; class Polypodiopsida; order Polypodiales; family Pteridaceae; genus Ceratopteris; species Ceratopteris richardii. The sequence goes on from CM035438.1 coordinate 27,645,806, forward strand.
ATAGATATGTATAATAAACCATTACATATGTGAAGAATGTGTTGAATGTGTTTCTTGGAGAGATGCTTGCTCGATATGGATCGATTAAGGAAACTGTTGTTGGAGTTGCAGTAGCACGTGAGGAGTCGATTCCTATACACAACCCTTCAACAACACATGGAAGTTGACCCAACTTTTGAGATGCTTGTAGTCTACTCAACGCACCAGAGTAAGAATTGGCCTCATCAAGCCAAAGACACACATTGTACACTAATCCACAGTCCACTGCCAAATTCCAATGTGCATGGTGCACTCGACAATGCCAACAAAAAAGAGTGAAAAGTCTCATCTTCTTACGACTGACGGCCTCAAAAGTAGCCACTCAAAGAATCTTTGCATATGGGTTAGTAATTAAGTTACGAGAGAGAGAGAGAGAGAGAGAGAGAGAGAGAGAGAGAGAGAGAGAGAGAGAGAGAGAGAGAGAGAGAGAGAGAGAATATTTATATGATCTAGCACAATTCATGAGTCTATGTGGTTGGAATGCACGAAAAATTCACATTATGGTCTTCATCAAAACAGATAGGAAATGAATAGGACATCATTTCCCTCACACGATGAACGGAGTTTTGCCTAGAAGTATGAATAGTTCAACATCTTGGTTGGACAGATGATTTATCCTTCTTTATGCATGATGCGGTGGGTAAACTCACATTTGATATGAACCAATTTTAAATAAGTATTTTGGGCCTTAAGGGATGCTTGAGACTGTTAAAAGCGAGTTCACTCATGAACCTATCATGTGCATGAAACCCCTTAATTGAGAGAATCATTAGAGCATTAAAAGCCTTACTCACATTAATTCTTTTTTGATGCATGTATCGAAGATCACATGAGAATAATGGTGAGCATGGTATTAGGAGAAAGTTTAGATCATGTCCCTCGTTACCCTTATATGAATTTGGTTTGAGCATTGTTTGATCACCTTATACTGATTGGAAATTATTGGAAAACTAATGGCTTGATTCTATTTGGTTTCTAACCGTTCTATGGTGATACCTCTTTAAGTACAAGGGTGCAAAGGTATGATGTTTACAACGGGGGTTTGTTGTATGTTTTGTTTAAAATGATAGTAAGAGATAATATTCATCACGTGGAGGAAGAAAGCATACATTTTAAGTGTGGTTTAAATTTATGTTTGGATTCATATTAACCAACAAGGATGGATGAAGGCTCTTTTATGAAACATTGTGTGAGGACATGATTGTTGTGGCTATTCTTGCAAATATAATTGATATGCCCCAATGTTGATTTGCAATTAGGGATAAGGGATGGTTTGATGAATAAAGAAAGTGAAGATTTTTTTCATTAAATGAATGACCTATCTTTTATGGACTCTAATGCACATTCAAAATCAAAGAGGTAACATAAGCATTTGAAAGTTGTAAACATGGTTAAGTGCATTGGTTTTGTGAGCATGATTTGTGTTTATTCATCTCATTCAAATTCAAAGCATAAAACATGTACTCATAAATAACCTCTCTAAGTTGATAGGACAATATGTATATTTCGAACGCTCTCTGTTTCTTGCTAGACGAATCCCGTTTGAACTTATTTATACATATCAAAAAAGACTCAAAAAAATACAAAAGCCCAAAAAAAAAAAAAAACACTCCGAAAAACTAAAAATTTGTTTTGACATTACATGGGAAAGAATAAAGCAAAGAGACAAGGGGGAGAAGGTTGAAAAAGAGAAGCAAGAAAAAAATGAGACACATGACATAATCACATATGAAAAAAATAGAGAAAAGTTGCAAGACGTAGAGGAACTTGGTGAAATATTTGAGGGGGTGGGCTCCATAGTTGGAAAAAGAGAATCTGACAATACTTTTATGGATATAATAATAGGATATGACCATAGAAGGATGAGTGTTTATATCAACCCTAATTGTGAGTGGAATTTAATTCATATTGATTTAGTGACTATTATTTTGGAGAAAATTCAACCAATCACTCATACCTCTATCCTCATGAATGTTGAAAATTATGATTGCATGGGTCAATTTGTGTTGCTTATTGTGGTCAATGATATGTAATCTTTGGAAATATTTTTTTTCATGGAAGGTATAGATGAAGACTTGATCATAGGCACCCAAAGGTTTGTTCAAAAAAAAATCAAGAGTTTGAAGTGTCTTGTCCATCTATTATGTCCACCCCTATATGTGTGTCTATTGAAAATCCATCTTTTTTATCTAATCCTACTTTGAGTAAGTCATAAGAAACGTTGGGGAATGGAGAAATGGAGGACTTCAAGTGCTTGGAGGATGTAGAAGGGTCCCTCTCTTCCTCTAAACTTGGATTTCTGTCATGAATCCATGAGTAAGGATGATCTACACTCAGATCATCAAGAAGGAGATAAAAAACTACTTTGTATCAATGAAGATAAAGTAGTATTTATGATCAAACATGAAGATCCATCACCCATTTCTATATCTAGAGATGCTACATGTAATAAAAATAAATGTATCAATGAATATTTCGATCAATTCCAAACCACACAACCCAATGTTCCATTGCACGAGCATGTTGTATGTATACAAGATCAACCTTTGTTGAGTTTCCAGTGTAAAGATGAGTTTTCCCTAAAGACTCACATAGAAGGTCCAAAAAAACCTTACATCAAGAAGAAGAAATCCCATTTTCCTTGTAATGTGAAGCAAATTTGGGTGGCCAAACAATTACTTAGAGTCCAACCAAATCGAACTATGATATCAGCACCAAAGAAATCCCTTGTACGAAATCAATCCTCTTGCAAACAAACCCATAATCCATAGTCTGGACCTATCATGTCTTATCTTCAAGAAATACCACTTTCAACCAAAGGATCCAAAGCAATCAAGTCATAACCTACATCAGATCCTAAGAAACACTTCAAGGCTAAGACCAACAAAACAAAGACATATTGGCAGCCCAAACCTCTTTATACTACATCCATGGGTGTCAAACCCAACCTTGCCCAATGCACAACGTATATTCAAGATCCACGCCAAGTATGCATGCGGATAGGGCCTCATCACAAGGTCAAGCATTAGGCACTTTTGATTTAACTCAAGCACAAAGAGTGCACATGTACATACATTGCAAAAATTTGATTTTATTTTTTCTTTTTTCAGGTTGGTGGATGAAGGTATCATCCATTTCAATGGCTGATGGACACGATAAGGTGCTTGGAATTGGACAACTAGAGAAAGCCTCATCATTGCCTCACTCTTGAGCACTTTGCTCAAGATCCATTCCAGTTTTGTACCATTTTTTGTATGCATTTTCTAGAGTATGTGTAAGATAGGGTCTCATTACAAGACCATGCAAGACCCATGCACCCTTAGTCCCCACTCTTGCACAAGATAGGGTCTCATAAGATAGGGTCTCATTACAAGACCCATGCACTCCTAGTCCCCACTCGTGCACATGGACTAAGAAGAGATGAATTACATTCATCTATTGTATATGTCATCACATTACATCATGATATCTTCATTTGTACCTCTATTACTTTAAAAAAATGCCTCCTAGAATTTATACATCTTCAGAAAAGAGGAAAAAGGAACTAAGGAATGGCGGCCAACTCCAACACAAGGATAAAAGCAAAGTAAAAAGCAAGAATGGAGTACTCAAGAAAAGGACCAAGGACTCAAAGGGAATTCAAAGCACACTTCTCAAAGAAGCTCCACACTTGCAAAGGCTTTTTTGAGGATAACAAACTCAAGGAGGGGAGGAGTGTTGATGACACAACATATATTTCTTGGATCCACTCTTATTCATCACCATTTGTACCTTTTTCTACTTCTTATTTAGTTTAATAAGCACTCTTGTATAGGTGTGTGTGAGTGCCACCTAGTGAATAAGGAAGATTCATTTTACTTTTAGTTGGGAAGTCCCAGATAGCATGGATTTTGCCCATTTTGTATATAAAGAGGTCACTACCTCCGATTTTGGGAGAGCATTCTTGGAGATAATAAGATCATGCTAGTTTATGGAATGCTTGGAGAGATCTTGTTGTCTTCATGATGTGCTTGTGTGCTTGTTCCTTTCTTTCCTCATGCTTTTGACATATTAGTTTGTGGATTAATGACATGATTATGCATGTGATTAAGCTTGTATGTGTCCTTAACAATGCTTTCAAAAGCAGCATTGCATCTGTTGAATGCTTATATGCAACATTTGGGTCTCATGAGATGCTCCTTGGTTTGAAAAATATGAGTTGTGATGCTACAACATCAACAATGTATGACCCCAATAATACATTCAATGGACTTCCACTCATTCTACAAGCAACGATACACATTTACAAAAGATAAAAATATTGAAAAAACACATTTCTTTAAAGGAAACTCAATAAAGGTACAAGAACACCTTTAAAAACATCAAGGATGCAAATTGAGCCTCGAAGAAATCAATAGCAATATATGAGACTCACAATTTGGCCTATGAGATGGTAACCTTTTATCATTCGCTAGCATGACAAGCTAGTTGTGCATGTAAACATGTTGCACAAATACGTATTTAAAATTTATTTTTCCTTTTTGGATCCTAAAGCCAATGATCTTATCCTTCCCTAACCATTTGAAGGAGCTTACCCCATGCTTGTGCTTCTATCATCATGGCTGCTTCAACACCCAAAACCATTTGAATTTGGGATAACAACTTCAATCCATTTATCGTGATGAAGTGGGATAGGACCAGTAATAGAGAACATCTATGTTGCATGTGTCCTATGCCTAGAGGAGGATGTCATGGAGCTTGCATAGCATCCAAAAGTGATGTATTGAGAAGTAAAGGACATTCTCTAGGAGAAAGGTGCACAAAGAAGATGACAAAGAAATTTCAATATTACCTACACGAGAGCCCCAAAAAGCACCCCTTTCAAAAGAGAAGCCTTTCAAAAATACATCAAGAACTTCCATAACATAACACTTGAATTAGTTTTCCCTCAAACACATATGTGCTTTTGTTCTATTTTCCATATTAATAAATTATTCTTGAATAATATCCAGTGCTAGATTTGCCTTCACCCTATTTTAGACACTATTTTATCTATCTCCTATAAAAGCCCGCCCTTTGACCTCAAAATGGTCTAATGGATGATCAATGATGGCCCTAAACTAAAGAGAAAAAATTAATTAATTGAATAGTGATTCTCATGCATGGGTGGTAGTTGAGTGATGTGGGATGAACATATGTGTGCTTGATGATGGATGTATGTATGTTGTGTCTTATCATAAACAAAAACTCTTGTGTGTATTTCTATTTGTGCTTCCTCACTAGGCCAATGTATGCACGATCCTCCAAGGAAAAGGTAATTACCACTAGTGGACATGCATGCATCATAACGACTAACCCAATCACTATCTATAAAAGCAGGCAAGCATGGTTGAACATCTATTCCATAAAAGAGACCCAAAATCAAAGTGCCTCTGAGATATCTAAACACACATTCTACCATTTGCCAATGCCTAATGTCAGGGCTATGTATAAATTGACTTAACTAGGAAACTATATATTGTATGTTCAACCTTATGTTACATGCATAAATGAAACATCTCACAAATTCTTGATAAAAAGAACTATCAAATGCATCACATACATCCTCAATTCAGAACCTAGATACTATTTCCACTAGATTTAAGATAGGCTTTCAATCCTCAAAACTAAATGTTGTACTAGCTTCCCAATATACTTTGCTTGATGCATAATAATCCCTCCCAATGGATAGAAACTTGATGCCAAGATAATACTTCAAAAGATCATATATGGGACATCAAAATCATGCTGCAAATCAATGAAAAGCATGCCAATTTTCTCATCACATGACCTAGTCAAGAGAATCTGATGAACATAAAGAAAAAACATGATAAGATCGTCCCCATCTTTATGTACATAAAGGTGGCTTTCAATTATACTACATTTAAAACCAAGAGAGACCAAGTGCGTATGTTGCCATACCATGCAGTGGAGCTTGCTTAATCCATACAAATCCTTACACAAAGGAAAAACATATGCTCTTGATGCTTGATGGAAACTCTAAAAGGTTGCTTCACATATAGCTCTTCTTGAAAATTACTATTCAAGAAAGCTATTTTTATAGCCAATTAATGCACTTTACAACCATGATGGGCAGAGAATAAGAATAATGATAGTCATGGGGAAGTAGCTATAAAAGTATTATCATAATCAATGCCATATTTTTGCACATAACCTTTTGCAATTCATCTAGCTTTTTAGTGATCAATGCTACCATATAATTTTCTTTTAATACTATGAACCTTACTTAGTACCAATGGCATTATTCCCTTTTGGTAGTTCACATAAGTCTCAAGTAGAATTTTTATGAGTAGAATCCAATTCCAATTGCATTGTTCTCATCCAATTTGAATAATCACATGCATCTTTGAAAGGGAATGGATCTTCCTTACATGAATCTACAAAAAGAGATACATCCATGAAGTCGCTTGATGCATGGCAAGAGCTTGATCTTTTTCCACAAGTAGAGCACTCAACTTCTTATCTTTCAACGTCTTCTACAACCATTTCGGCATGGATTGTGCATAATCCTTGATACACATTCATTCCTCATGTACGAAATCATAAAAAGTACATCAGAAGTGGGCTGAATATCATGTTGAACTTCAACCATGTGTGGTTGCATGCTCCTTTTATAGTGAGAAGTGTGCCTCTAAAATCTAAGAACTACCTTTCCAAATCAGCCTCCTAGATTCGCAGACTTAGTTGAGATGACTTGGGGAGTGTTTGATTGATGTTTCTTGATATAATCTTGTGGCTTTTGGCTTCCTTTGATTGCTCCACATGTCCATGATTGATTTCCCATGAATTTTTAGCTTGAAGCTTGACTTTTAACACCCCCTCAAGCTTCAATTCTTTGTCCTCATGCAAGATAGTTCATGTTGATGCATTGTGAATTTTGAAATCTTCATTCCATCCAAAGCCTTTGTAAACATATCGGTCTCAAATCTCTTTAATCTTATCATAAATCTGACTTTTTGCAATGTATGCATTGTGTGAGAGTACGATATCACCTATATCTGGAACATAGAATCTGTATCCTTTGCTTTCAATTGCATAAACATTTAAGATGGCCTTAGTGGCTTTCACATCAAGCTTACCATGATCCTTCTTCTCAATGTGAACATAATTTGAGGAACCAAAAACTTTGAAGTAACTCACATTGGGCTTCTTCTTATAATAAGATTCATAATATGTGATAACCATTAAAGCTTTGGTGGAAGTCCTATTGAGAATGTGATTAGCTATATGAACTGCATCAAATCAAAACTTAGGAGAAAAAAATTTGGATGACATCATACTACACATGATTTGAATAAGTATCCTATTCTTTCTCTCTACAAAACCATTCTGCTCCCTACAAGCAATAGTGAGTTGATGAGTGATAACTTTGTCTTCAAGAAAAGACTTAAAGTCTTTTGACATGTACTCTCCTCTTCTATCACTTCTCAAATTCTAGATCTTTGAATTACTTTCATTTCCAACCATAGATATGAACTTTTTAAAAGTAGGAAAAACCTTTGACTTCACTTTAAGACCATAAATCCACAAATGTCTTGAGAAACCATCAATGAAAGTAACAAAGTACTTGAAACCTTGAATGGAGTCCATTCTTGTCAAACCATTCACATCTGAATGTATGATCTGCAACTTCCTTGTGGCCGTGATTTATCCATGCTTCTTGAAATGAATTTTGTGAAATTTTCCTTCAAGTCATCCTTCACATGACTCTACATCATCTGGTAAAGAAAAAGTAGGCAAACTCTCTACCATACCTTGATCTTTGATATGCTTGAGAGCTGTGTAACTGATTTGATAAAATCTAGCATGCCATAACTTCATGTTCTCCTTAGGTGTAGCACATCTAGTGACATTAGCATGACTATTTTTGGATAACACAAACATGCCACTTCCATTTTCACCTTGAAGTAGACCATGCCCTCATCAGGTGAGATAATATAACATGAATCTTTCTTAAAAACAACTTTACAACCATCTGCCAAGAAATTAGAGACAGTGAGAAAATTCTTCATCATGGAACATAAAGAACATTGGAAATTGTGAAATTTCCACCTATTCTTAACTTTAGTTTTACTTCTCCAAGACTAGAAACATCCAAATCATGACCATGGGAAATGGTCACCCTTCTACTTGAAGAGTTAGAAAGGGAAGCAATACCTTCCTGTAACCTATCATATGCTTAGTAGCTCTAGAATAAAAATCCAAGGATTATATGAGATTGCATTTGATGGTGCCTGATTAAAAGCTACTTCTTCAATAGTAACACATGCATATGAATCTACCTTTGAAAATTTAGGTTTTGGATCATCTTCAACATTATTATCTGATGCTTTCTTCTTCACATCCTTGTTTTGCATTCTACTATGTAGTGACCTAGTTTCTCACACTAATGGAAGACTACTCTCTTTGAATCAGATATAGTCAAAAAATTTTCTTCGGGTGTAGAGGAAGCATTAGAAAAAGGACTAGAACACTTAGGACTAGAAGACTTACTTTCTCTATTGGATTGCTGATTCTTCTTCTTCTTCTTCTTCTTTGTCTCCTTCTTCTTCTTTCCCTTTGACAATGATAACATGGCTTGATCATTCTCTTCCATACCCTTTCATTGATCTTCATCTTGTTAACAAGAACTATATCTCTTAAAATGAAAGTTCTCTATCTCTTATAGAGAGAGATAAATAAGTAACAAAACCATGATATGAAGATGGAAGTGTGTTTACCATCTCTTCGTATGAAATGTTGACTCCAACATCGAGTAAGAGATCTTGTAAATCTTTGAGCTTCAAAATATGTGTCTGAACTGATTCACCAATTTTCATCCTTGTGTTGGCTAGGTATCTCCTTAGATGAGAGTTCCTAGCAAGATTTTTGCTCTGAGAGAGACTCTCCAACTCCAACTAAGCCTCAGGAGAGGTTATGCCTGACCTGATTTAGGGTATAATATACCTCTTGACTCCCATAGCAATACATGAAAGTGATTGTGCATCCCTTGAATCCCATCATAATTGACCTTCTGTAGGAAATAATCTGGTAGTAGTACCATTGACTTCTGATGATGAAATAGTTCCTTCTTCTTTACTAACCTCTTGTTGAGCAAAAATAGGAATAGGAGTTCTTCTAGAAGATAAAGCAACATCTTCTCTAACTTGCTTGGCCTTGGATAAGTGCCATCGACAATATTCCACAAGTGTTTTGATACTAATTGAATCATCATCATAAAACTTGACATTGGATAATTAGACATTCCCTCAAGCTTTTCTTCATTCTCAAGTCTATAATCACTCATCTTGTTAAGAGTGTATATCAACTATGCTTTGATACCAAATGTTGGAAGTGGAGTGGGCCTCAATAACAATTAATCATAGGTTTACAAGATCTTCCAACACATAAACCTTAGCATAAATGCCTTAATACTCAAAAAGAGATGAGTGAGAGATAGAGAGAGATAGATAGATAAGAGTTTCATAGTGTATGGTATGCTCAAATGCTCACCTACACTATCTTATATTCCAATGTCAAATCAGAATGTGTAAATATGATACAAACTGACAATATCCGAATGTACAAAGAAATAGGAACTAGATACAAGAGATTGTGTGCCTCAGAGGTATGAAGCGTTTGTGTGTGAATATGGAGAATATGAACAATTTAGAACTGTTTTACAGCAAACCAGAATTCTGATTATCTCTAAATCAAAAACTAGTGAATGAACAAGTGGGGAAAAATGTAGACATGTTACTCACAGTGTGTTGCTGACACAAACTTCTCGAAATGTCTCCACATCTAGAGCAAAACTCTTCAAGAGCATAGAAAATCTTCCTCACATGGAGGACCTCCTTTTTTATCACTTGTGCCTTGAGTTGATTATTCTATCAATGAGAAAGGCCTCTATTATATAGCTATGAGCCCTCATGAAAAGAAACCACAAAAAAACATAAAGCACAATCAACTACGATCATGAAAATCAGTGCTAAAGCTACGATCTAAAATCAGCATTGGTGTTTTGAATAAAAAATCTTTGCCAAGATGTTCTGTGCTACTACGAATGCCATTCAAGTGTGCCCACCAAGTTTTGACCCGGATGGATTTGATGCAAGACATTTGCCTTATCCAAAACACCACCTTGCTTTTATTGTGGAGGATATAAGAGATATCTCTCGTATGTTGTGGCCTTTGTACTTATGGACATTGTTTCCAACAAGCCAATAATATTCTAAAGCAAGAAATTACCTTATTCTTTGCTTTCATAAAATACACCCAAGTATGGTGTATTGCATAAACAATGAAAGTAAAAAATTATACATGCTTGCCAAAAGATGGAGTTATGTTTGGACCACATAGATCACTATGAAAAAGTTTCAATTCTTATGTAGCTTGTGTAGCACTATCTTTGAAAAAAAGAGAATGGTGCATTTTTATGAGTATAGAAAATTCACATGCATGCTTTTCAATGGACAAAAGTGTTAGAATACCAACAATCATATCCTTCTTTTGCAAGTAAATCAAACTATTCTAGTTCAACTAACCAGACGAGGTTTCCATAACTTCATTTCAGTTATAGAAGAAGTATGTGTAAGAAAGGCATTTGAGGCAAATCTCTCATATGTATACAAGCGATACAATCCATGGCATAATGTCTCCAACATCATAATAACATCAGAAATTGTTCGAGTTATGAACCATACATTTGTTATAATTAAAGCGTAAATGAAGTGAGGGACTAGAAATAGTAGGATCTTTTTTTTCTTAATATCCAATATATCCAATGCATTTTTGAGAGTAACCATACCTCCTTTTCCATTCATAAGCTGAATTTCTCCAACTCTAGAAATAAGATAAGAAGCATCGTTTTCACATATGACATGTCCTCCCTTGGGCACATCTTTCAAAGATGCAAAAAAAACTTCAACATAAAGTGATAGTGATTTGAAGCATCACTATCAAATAATCAATCCGAATTAGCCTCATTCAAAATCATACATGTAGAATGCGATGATGAATCATAATGACATGTAACAACACATGCTTAAACATCTTGAGCAGTATTAGCTTCATCACTCTTTGCATTAGATGTATTCTCGACAATAGACATGTCAAATTCTTTCTTCTTTTCATTATGTTTGGCAAACGTTTTCTATTCATCAATAGAATGTCATATCTTTTGACAATACTTGCATCTATTCTTCTTTTGCGTATCACCATCATGAGAGGAATTAGTAAAAGATTAAGATTGAGGTTTTGGTTTTGATAAATCCAAAGTTGAATTATACTTGCTTTTCCTTTTTCTGTAATAGCAAGTGGTTGCATTCTCTTAAACAAACCACTTCTATTCACTCTTGATTTCTCTTCTTACAAAATAAAAGACAAAATTTCATACACATTTGGATTTCCCATTGCAACCAAACAAAGTGTTAGTAAAGCTTTGAAAATATTTTGGCAATCTTTTGATTAGTTTAGAAATGAGTGATACATCTGAAATGATCTCATCAATGTTTGTCAATTGCTCTTTCAAATCATTGATGTGAATAATATATATATAGTCTTTGATGCAATTTCAGCCAAACAATCATCTTCAAGTTTCTTTATCAAACCCTTTGTGGAGATTTTACGACACTTCAATATTTATAATCTTTTATGGGAAAAGTTTATTGAAGCACATCAAAAGACATTTGAAAAATCAAAGAGTTCAACTACTTTTTACTAAGAGAGAAATAAAATCATGAATCATAAGAGTGGTAAAGAGATGATGGCATCCAATGCATACACATTTACATGGTGCAAGATTTTTGTTGGATCCTATATATCAACAACATGGGTAAGAATTCAATGAAGAATAGTTTCAAATTTTAAAAATCCATGTCAACTTCTACCTCCAATCATAGATTTTCTAAATATATTTAACCAAATCATCTATTGATATATTTTGGTAATGATGTCTGTGAGCATACCAAGACCACCGGGCATGTTTTTTCTTCTTTAGGAGGTTTTTTTTCCTCTCGCTTGTATATAGGACTATTTCCCTAACGAGCTCCTTATCTTTGTACATTATAGTGGTAATACAGTCAATATTGTGTGTTGTGCTCCAAGCTTCTTCTTCTTGCTTGTGCTATTCACATGCATCCACAAACCTTGAACTCCAACAATTGGTATCAGAGCAGGTCACCGCTTCATCTAGGGCATTGTTGACACCTCTTCGGTCACGTCTCAGAATCACATAAAATTTGGTGTGCATACTCAGAATCCTGCTCTGAGCTTGTTTCGGCCTCCGAACACACTATCGTAGTGGTTGTGTAGGCTATTTTGTCTTTTTGTGCCAAAGATATATAACAATTTTGGTTCACTAGTATAAGCATCTCGAAGTCTGCGACATGTTTAGTAGAACTCGTCAAGGTAGTTCTATTCAACGTTTTTAGATACACTCACTTTTTTGCATCAAGGTATTTTAGGCAGTGGCCATGGATGAAAGCATTGATGTATTCCATATGTTGGTTGTTGAGGATAAGTTGGACGGTACCAATTATTCGTTGTGGGCTTATATGATGCATCATGTATTGGTTGCAAAAGGAATGTGGAATATTATGCAGGGTGTTGAAAGACGTGCTATTACACTTGCGCATATAGGTACTACAAATACAGGTACTAAAGCTGATGGAGGTCATTTCAATGATGGTAATATTCTGTAGATTCCTATTCGTGCTACTGTTCTTGTTGCACCTACTGCAGAGCAAATTTGTTGGGATGGCAGAGATGCTCAGACACATGCATTGATAGCTTTGTTTGTCAAAGGTGCCATTATTCCTCACATTCACTCTTGCAAAACAGTTAAGGATGCTTGGGATACACTTACAACATTGTACCAGGCTAGGAATGAGGCTCGTGTTGCTTACCTCTTAAAATAGTTGGAGAGTGAGCACATGAATGAAGGTGATTCTATAGATAATTTTTTGACAAAGATCAAGGATTTGAAAGGAACAACTGGTTTCAGTTGAGAATTCCTTCCTGATAGTTCACTTGTGCAGACTCTTCTGAATGATCTTCCCAATTCATACTAGAGTTTTGCTTCTACTCTTCGTTTGATGATGAAAGGCAATCCAAATGCCTTAAGATTTGAAGAGTTAGTTTTTGTTCTATTGTAGGAAGATCGGTCTAGGCAGAATAGGTCTATTATGTGTGTTGCAGATCAAGCTTTTATAGCTAGTCAAAAGGGCAAAGGTAAATGGAGCTCATCTACTAGTAAGCAAAAATCTGCAAATGCAGCGCATTCAAAGAAGGAAGAAAAAGATGAGAAGAAATCACAAAAGAAAAATTGATTTGCAAATATTGTAAAGCAAATGATCATGTCACTAAGAGCTATCCAAAATTGGCTGCTAAAGTGACAAAGAAGAAAGAGGCCAAAATGGTTGTTGCAGAGGCCTCTACATTGAAAATAGAATCTCCTAGTCTTGTGCAAAATGCAGAATAGGTGTTTACTACTCTTTGCAGATCGATCTTCTCATGAGCAGTGCATGTCTACAATAGACTTAGATGTTTGGTACTTTGATAGTGGGGCAACCAAACATATTACGTCACAGTGTAGTTTCTTCTCTTCACTCGAGCCTGCCCCTACAGGGAATACTGTCACATGTGCCAACAACTCCTCTTATCCTATCATGGGAGTTGGTAAGATCATTTTGACTACTACTGATGGCAGTTCTTTCACTTTGTCAGATGCTTTATTTGTGCCAGCGATTAAGAAGAATCTGTTATGAGTTTCTACATTAGCCAAGATTGGCTTGGTTGTGAAATTTGTTGATGACAGATGTATAATTCATGATCTGTCAAATGGTGATGTCATTATTGCTTCTCGCTATTATATCATGGGCTGTATAAGCTCATAGATTATGAAAGATCTATGAATGAGTCAACATGTGTAGTACATGATTCTCAGGCTGTGTTAGATGCAAAGCTTTGGCATGCATGCTTTGGTCATCTGAATTTCACTAGTTTGCTACACTTGCACAAATCCAAAATGGTGTCCTCTTTGCCCAAACTTGAGGCACTAGGTAAACATGTCTCTGAAGGATGTATTTTGGACAAAATGCAGCATTCCTCATTTCTAAAAGATGCTTCAATTTGAGCTATCAAAAATTGCAGCTTGTTCATAGTGATGTCTGTGGTCCTATGCAGACACGATCTTTTGGAAATGATCTTTACTTCATGGTTTACATTGATGACTTTTCCAGGCATGCATGGATATATCCATTGAAAGCAAAGTTCAAAGTGTTTATGTGCTTCAAACAGTTTCTGGTTTTGGCTGAAAATCTGTCAACATGTAAAATGGGCACCCTCCGTTCTGATCGAGGGAGGGGATATATGTCTTTTGACTTTAATGCATTTTTGGTTGAACATGGGATAAAACATTAGTATACAATGCCATGTACACCTCAAGAAAATGTAGTTGCTATTCAAAAGAACAGGTCACTCATGGAGATGGCGAGGGTATAGTCAAGAGTCAAACTTTACCACATAGTTTTTGGCTTGAGGCTGTTATGTGTGCAAAATATGTACTGAACAGGTGTTCCACTAAAACAATGCAGTCTATCACTCCATATGAGGCCTTGCATGCTTGCAAGCCATCAATTGCTCATCTACATGTTTTTGGTTGTTTGGCATATGCATTAGTGCTTGAACAACATCACAAAAAATTGGATGATAAAGTAGTAAAATATATTTTTGTTGGGTACAATTCTGGAAGCAAAGGCTATAATCTATATCATCCATAGACTAAACACATTTTGGTTAACCGTGATGTTGTTATTGTGGAAGATGCTATTCAGCTATTACTTTCATGTACGAAGGAGATATCTGTTAGCTCCAAAGACATGTATGATACTTTGCTGCCTCTTTTTAAAGGTGGATAGTCTAGTGCTGGTCCTATTGAGGCAAGTTCTAAGCCTTTATAGGTTTCATGTGATAATGTAGATCATTCCATTTCTGAATGCAAAGTTACATGATGCACTTATTGATGAGAGAGCTGATATTGAGCAAGTAAAGACTTTGCCAAAATGGCTGGTGTAGACTTTGCATGGTAGCAAATTAGATGCACCTTTTTCATACCATACTCGTTCAGGCTCTCATAGCACCTCTTTTGCATCAGATTGCTATGCTATTGGTGCATCTAGTCGTAGATGAGAATGAGCTTGTTTCATTCGATGAGGCACAACATTCAGAAAATTGGATGGTTGCTATGAAATCTGAATATGGTGCTATAATGACGAATGGTACCTGGTCTTTATGTGACTTGCCTCTTGGAAAGAAGGCCATTGACAAGAAGTGGGTTTACAAGCTAAAGTGTAAGCCTAACGAAAAAATTGATAGGTATAAGGCTAGGCTTGTTGCAAAGGGTTATGCGTAAGAAAGAGGCATTGATTTTGATGAGACCTTTGCACCTACATGTCGTATGACTACTCTTTTTAGCATCTGTGCACTTGAAGCCCATCATGGTTGGAATGTACATCAATTGGACATTAAAACGGCATTTCTAAATGCTGACTTGCATGAAGAAGTGTATGTTTTTTAGCCTCGTGGCTTTGTAGAAAAAGTGCATGAAAACCAGGTGTGTAGGTTAAAGAAGGCATTATATGGTTCAAAGCAAGCACCATGTGCTTACTATGAGAAGATACATGCTTATCTGATTGTGCATGGTTTTGAGAATAGTCCAACTCAAAGCACCTTATATGCTAAGCGAGCTAATGATGTGCTTCTCATCATTCTTGTCTATGTTGATGACATGCTAGTCATTGGTCCTATTGAGAAGCATATTGCTGATTTTGAGGTTGATTTGCATGCCTCATTTGAGATGTCTGATTTCGGGCATTTGCATCATTATTTGGGCATTTAGTTTATGCAAGTTGATGGTGGAATGGCTTTGTGTTAAACGAAATATATTGACACATTATTGCAGCATTTTGGCCTTGATGACTGTAAGCCCATTGCCACTCCTATGGAGACATGTTTATGATTGAGTCTTCATGATGCTGGAGATGCATTTGATGTTGTTCTCTATCAGCAGGCTATTGGATGCTTGATTTACTTATGCATTATTAAGCTAAATGTTCAGTTTGTTGTCTCACAGATGAACAAGTTTATGCATTCCAAGGTGCCAAGCATTGGCAGGTAGTTAAGCACATCCTTCGCTACTTGAGTGGTACTTGGCTACTTGGATTGTTTTATCATAAGGGGAGATCACTACTACTAGATTTTCATGCTTTTTCCTATAGTGATTGGGCTGGTTGCTATGACAATCATGTGTCCACCAATGGTTTTGCTTTCATGCTTGGTAGCTCATGCATCTCTTTGTTGAGCAAGAAGCAGCCTAATGAGGCCACTTTCGATTGTGAGGCTGAGTGTAGGGTAGCCTTCATAGCGACTGTTGAGTGTGTGTGGCTCAAACGCCTTATGCATGATTTGGGTATTAGTCAGTCTTCTGCCACCACCATTTTCACTGACAATCAGAGCACATTGGTATTTGCAAGGAACCTTGTGTTCCATGCTTGCACTAAGCACATTGAGGTGCATTATCATTATCTCAGGGAGAGGTTCTCTGTTAGAGAGATCAGCTTGGCATATGTGCCCATGCAGGAGAACATTGCATACCTTTTCACAAAGGCTCTCTCTAGGGAGAAGTTTGAAGTTTTCCACAAAGCTGTAGGCTTACTTCCTTTTGTGGATTGATTCCACATAGCTTGGCACTTCCTTATACATGAGTGCCAGCTCCTTGCTCACCGCATCACTCCTAGGGGGGATTTGTTGATATATTTCAATAGTGATGTGTGTGAACATGCTAAGACCGCCGAGGAACTTTTTTCCCTCTTTCGAAGTTTTTTTTTCCCGTGTCTTGTATATATGCCTATTTACCTAATGGGCTACTTATCTTTGTACATTCTAGTGGTAATAAAATCAGTATTGTGTGTTGTGCTCCAAGCTTCTTCTTCTTCCTTGTGTTGTTCCACATACCTCGAACTCCAACAGCATCAAAGAGGCTAATTGAAATGGATGTTTTGGAGAACCAAGAATTCAAAAAAAAAGAAACTGCTCCAATTCGGTCAAAAGAACTTGGAAGTGAAACGATTTAATTAGAGAGTGTCGAAATCAGAATGCTTTGAATAGTAGCTTCAAGTGACGCTTGTGAATGTGATTGGATTCCATATTAGTTTTTGCACTCTAAAAGATTTTTTACTACCTTTGCCAATGATTTAAGTATGTTTTCTTTGTAATGTTCACTTGATGCTCCAAGCAAAATATGTAATGTAGGGAAATCGAAATTTTGCTATATTTCAAACAAGTGAACGGCCTAAAAGTCATAAATAGAGGGATAATGTAGATTTAGATTTTTTTTAATTATGGTTCTCATTAAGAAAAAGTTGATGACATGATATCTATACTAGTTGATGAAGCAAAACCATTTGAAGATGACTTCATCTAATTATTCTCATAATAAAAATTACACGTTGCAGTCTTGATTTTCTATATGTTGGTGTCGAATAAGTAGAGTGGGAAAGAGGTCCATAATTTCTTTCATGTTTATTTATTTGTTTTACTAAGTTCTCGATTGTTTTTTTTTTGAAATCCAGTATTCTCATTTTCATGTTGCCAAGTCATTTTGGCAAGAGCACGATCGGTTTCTTTCTTGAAGTGAGATTTTCATGAATGTTGACATGCGTCAAATCTAGATTGAGGTCGACCAAATCCCACACTTTCATTTTGCGAACAATCATTTCAATCCACACGTCGATGCAATTTATCTTGTAAAAGAACCTTTTGTATAAAATGCATTGTTATTTGATTATTTTTAGGGATGCTTCATTAACATTTTTGCACAATGTTCTAAGCGATATCTTGTTAATCCTATGTGTTATAAATCTGATATATTTAATGATGTGGTCTGCTACCTAATAGTTTAAAGAACACTTCTCAAATATATATATATATAGGGCATAGATTCTTTACTTTGAAAAATAATGTTTCATTGTGTAATTCCTTTTTCTCAATATTTTTTGGTAAACTACTTGTCATATATACTCGACTTTAGTGTCAAATAATTCTTTGAATTTGTTCATGATTTAGTTGTCCAATGGTATGCAAAATTCTAACGATTGAATTCTAATTCACCCATATTAATAATTTTATTTATATTAAAGGTAGATATTATAGGTCTCCCTACCTTTGCAATATTCTCAAATCTTAGTTATTTCATCTACTTCATGGCTTAATATTGAACTTTGATCATCTTCATTTGATATATTTTTATCTACCACTTTTAAGATCTATCCAATAATTCTTGAGAATTACTCTTGTAGTTGTCCCTCTATGAGTACTTAATATCCTCCAATTGTTTGACCAAACATTTCTTCCAAAAACATTATAAGCATTTTGAATCATTTTTCAATAAAATCCTAATAATATGATTGGTCAAACAATTGAGTAAATATGGTTTCACTAATATCATGCAAGTAATGGCAAACAAAATCTTCAATACATTTCTCTCTTGTTTTTTGATTCTTCTAACAATTTAGAAAAAAAATCTCAATAATTTTTGCATTTTTTTTATAATCTATTCCTGAAGGAAAATGATGATAAATCAAACTATAATGAATGAGACACTCATAATAGTACTTATCAACTTTTCACGTTGTATCACTTGTATTATTATGGGATTAAGACTCATATTGTGTTGAACAACAATAAAAGCATCTATACATATTTTTCCATTTATCCTCTATAATATCTATAGAGTAAGAAACATAAAGAATGTAACATCTAAATAACTATAAATATATATTTTTTATGTTCATCATGCATATAAGCATGAGAAAAAAGTTATATTCAATCAAACACCCATAACAATACCTATTAAATTCGTTATCTATATTGCTTTTATTCAATTGGATAATGAAGAATTATCGAATAACTTCAAAAGAACCAAGATTTTTTAATATACTTGAATAAAAGTTTGTATGCCCTTTTTTTCGATCCATAATCTTTTTGTCAAAAATATTTTAGATAGAAAATATTATCAATCAAAAATATTTTAAATGGGAAAGATTTTAGGCCAAAAAGATTTTTGTATAAAAAAGATCTTCATCCCATTTATATTGGTAATGCCACCGATAAACCTTGTGCTTTATACATCATGTCATCCATAGACACTAATGCATTTGGAAGGATGTCAAAATGCTTACATTAATAGTATGGATGAAGAATGTATAAGTAATTTGCATGGCTCTCATACAATTTTCATACTTTTGGAATGTCCAACTTGTAAAGCTAGACTATGTCTAAGACATCTATTGTATTTTGGTACTTATATCCATTGATCTCTTGATAAAGTGGATAATCATTTATGGTCCACATCAACATTTACTCAAAAAAGAAAAAATGGTGTCTCCTAGAAGTACATACCTCAACCTTTTGATTGGAATTTCACAACTGATTCAATTCATTAAACAAGGCTGCATATAAACACTCGTTTTTTCACTCTTTGTTTGCCTCGAAGGAAAGGGGACAGTATAAGATTCCATTGCTTTATAGAAAAACGTGGTTTGATATTATAATTCACTTCTTTGATTGAAAAATATGACCAATATATTGATCACAATAAGAATGGAATTGCATCATCATCTACAAGCCCAAAATATAAATGCTATAGCTCTCTTTGGGACACTTTCCATCTTTAATATATATGTTTATATGTTGCACACTTCGCTCACAAACATAGTCTTCCATGAGTTAATATATTTTTCTCCAACCACATCAATACTTTTAAGCGTTCCCTACATCCAAAAATGTGCTTCATTCTTGTAATAATTTGACAATTTCTCAAACATCTCAATGGCTTTTTTTTTTCCCTATGCATGTCTTCTATCTATTGCGACCACATTTGAGATATGTTTTTGCATTAGCTGAATCAATATGAAATAGGTGTTGGAGGTTGAGGTCTACAGAAGCACACAAACAGCACAAGGAAGAAGAAGATGCTTGGAGCACAACACACAATACAGTATGTATCACCATGAGAATGTACAAAGATTTAATTTAGTGACCCATTTGGGTTATAGGTGTATACACAAGCTGGGGGAAAAAACGTCCTAAAGAGGGAAAAAAGTGCCCTGGTGGTCCTAATGTGTTCATGCATATCACTACCTAACTATATCAACAAATCTACCCTGGGCGTGATGCAACGGACAAGGAGTTGGCATTCATGTATAAGGAAGTGCCAAGCTATTTGGAATCAATCCACAAAAGAAAGTAAGCCCAAAGCTTTGTGGAAAGCTTCAAACTTCTCCCTAGGTAGAGCCTTTTTGAAAAGGTATGAAATGTTCTCCTATGTGGGTATATATGCCAAACTGATCTCTCGAGAAGAGAACCTCTCCTTTA
Organism: Ceratopteris richardii; assembly: GCA_020310875.1. Lineage (NCBI taxonomy): Eukaryota > Viridiplantae > Streptophyta > Polypodiopsida > Polypodiales > Pteridaceae > Ceratopteris > Ceratopteris richardii. Next base: position 27,666,299 of record CM035438.1, read on the forward strand.
CATAATGATAGTGCACCGCAATGTGCTTTGTGCGAGCATGGAACATAGGGTTCCTTGCAACTACAAATGTGCTTAGGTTATCAGTGAAGATGGTGGTGGCAAAAGACTGACCAACACCCAAATTAGCAATAAGGTTTCTGAGCCACATACACTCAACAATTACTGTGAGAGCTATCCTATACTCAGCCTCACAACTAGAAGTTGGCTACTTCTTACTGGACCAAGATATGCATGCACTACCAAGCATGAAGCAAAAACCACTAGTAGACACATGAGTGTCATAACAACCAACCCACTCAGAGTCAAAAAACATGTAAATCTAGTAGTAGTGATCCCCCTTGGGATAAAACAGTTCAAGTATCCAAGTACCACTCAAGTACTGAAACTGCTTGCCAATGCTTGACACATGGGCAATGCATAAACCTGCTCATCTTTGAGGGAGCAAACTAAATATTTGGTGGAGTAATGCATAAGTAAATCAAACATCCAATAGCTTGGTGATAGAGAACAACATCAAATGCATCTCCAACATCATGAAGAGTCAACCGTAAACCTGTTTCCATAGGAATGGCAATAGGTTTGCAGTCTTCAATGCCAAAATGGTACAATAATGTGTAAATATATTTTGTTTGATACAAAGCTATTCTTCCATCAACTTGCATAAATTGAATGCCCAAATAATGATGTGAATTCCCCAAATGTAACATCTCAGATGAGGCATATAAGTCAGTCTTAATATCATCAATATGCTTCTCATGAGAACCAGTGAGCACCATGTCATCAACATGGACAACAATGATCATACGCACATCATTTGCATGCTTAACATATAAGGTGCTCTCAGTTGGACTATTCTTAAAACCATGTGCAATGAGGTAGGCATGTATCTTTTCATACCAAGCACGTGGTGCTTGCTTCAAACCATATAATGCCTTTTTTAACCTGCAAACTTTGTTTTCATGCCATTTGTGCACAAAACTACGGGGTTGAACAACATATAGTTCTTCATGCAATTCACCATTTAGAGATGTTGCTTTAATGTCCAACTGATGTACATTCCAACCATGATGAGTTGCAAAGTGCACAGATGCTATGAATAGTATTCATTCTGCATGTAGGAGCAAAGGCCTCATCAAAATCAATGCCTCTTTCTTGAGCATAAACCTTTGCAACAAGCTTAGCCTTATACTTGTCAACTATTCCATCAGGCTTATGCTTTAACTTGTATACCCACTTAGTGCCAGTGGCCTTCTATCGGAGGCAAGTCACATAAAGACTAGGTACATTCTTTATAATAGCATCATATTTAGATTGCATAGCTGTTGATATATTTGGGTAGTGATGTGTGAACACACTAGGACCATCCGAACACTTTTTTCCCTCTTTAGGAGTTTTTTTCCCCTCACTTGTATATACGCCTATAGCCCAAATGGGTCACTTATCTTTGTATATTCTCTTAATAATATACTTAGTATTGTGTGTTGTGCTCCAAGCTTCTTCTTCTCCTTCCTTGTGTTGTTTGTGTGCTTCCACATACCTTGAACTACAACAATTGATATCAGAGCAGGTCACTGCTTCATATAGAGCATCCTCAACACCCTTCGATCATAGTCTTAGAATCACCTGATAATTGGTGAGTATGTATCATAGCAATCAGCCTAGTCAGAGTTAGAAAAGACATAAATTTAGTGGTAGTGATCCCCCCTTAGGATAGAAGAATCCAAGTACTCGGGTACCACTCAAGTAGTGAAAGATGTGCTTAACCGCCTACCAATGCTTGACACCTGGGCAATGCATAAATGTGGAGACAACAAAATGAATATCTGGCCGACTAATGCATAAGTAAATCAAGCATCCAACAGTATGCTGATAGAGAACAACATCAAATGCATCTCCAACATCATGAAGACAACCATAAACTTGTCTCCATAGGAGTGGCAATGGGTTTATAGTCTTCAAGGCGAAAACACTGCAATAATGTGTCAATATATTTTGTTTGACACAAAGCTATTATGCCATCAAATTGCATAAGTTGAATGCCCAAATAATGATGTGAATCCCCAAATCTGACATCTCAAATGAGGCATGCAGATCAGCCTTAAAATTAGCAATATGCTTCTAGTGAGGAACATGTCATCAACATACACAACGATGATCAAAAGGGAATCATTTGCATGCTTAACATATAAGGAGCTCTTAGTTTGATTGTTCTCAAAACCATTTGCAATTGGATAGGCATGTATCTTTTCATATCAAGCACGTGGAGCTTACTTCAAACCATATATTGCCTTTTTCAACATGCATAGTTGGTTTTCATGCCCTTTTTGCACAAAGCCATGGGGCTGAAAATCGTATAGTACTTCATGCAATTCACCATTTAGAAATGTAGTTTTAATGTCCAACTAATGTACATTCCAACCATGATGAGCTACAAGTGGAGAGATGCTGCAAACAGTAGTCATTCAACATGTAGGAGCAATTGTCTCATCAAAACCTATGCCTCTTTCCTGAGCATAACCCTTTGCAACAAGCGTAGCCTTATACCTATCCATTTTTCCATCAGGCTTATGCTTTAGCTTGTATAAACACTTCATGCCAGTGGCCTTCTTACTAGGAGGCAAGTCACATAAAGACTAAGTACCATTTTTCATGATGCATCATATGTTGGTTGCATAGTAGCCATCCAATTTTCAGAATTTTATGCTTCATCAAATGAAAGAGGCTCATTCTCATCACAGAAACTTGAGGCAGCCATAGCATAGCAATTTGATGCAAGAGAAGAACTATGAGATCCTGAATGCATAGGATATGATAGAGGTGCATCTAGTTTTCTATTTCACAAAGTCCACACTAGCCATTTATGTAAATCTGCATCAGAAATGGAATGATCTACATCATCACATGAAACCTATAAAGATATAGAAGTTGCTTTGTTTGGACCAGTATTAGATTGTCCACCTATAAAAAGAGGCGAGAAGGTGTCATACATGTCTTTGGAGCTAATTGATGCCTCCTTAGTACATGGAAGTAATGGTTGAATAGCATCTTCGACGAAAACAACATCACGGCTAACCAAGATGCATTTAGTCTGTGGATGATACAAATGATAGCCTTTGTTTTCAGAACTATACCCAACAAAAAAACATTTCACTACTTTATCATCCAATTTCCTACGTTGTTGTTCAAGCACTAATGCATATGCCAGACAACCAAAAACATATAGGTGAGTGAAAGGTGTCTTGCGGCCATGCCAAGCCTCACAGGGAGTGATAGACTACAATGCTTTAGTGGGGCACCTGTTAAGTACATATGTTGCATACATAACAGCCTCAAGCCAGAAACTATGTGGTAAAGCCTGACTACTGGTCATACACCTCGCCATGTCCATGAGTGACATGTTCTTCCATTAAAAAAATCCATTCTCTTGAGGTGTATACGACACTATACACTGATGTTTTATCTCGTGTTCAACTAGGAATGCATCAAAATCAGAAGACATATACTCCCCCCCTCGATCAAAATGGAGGTGTCCAATTTACATGCTGATATATTTTCAACCAAAACCAAAAATTGTTTGAAGCACATAAACACTTTAGACTTTTTATTCAATGGATATACCCATGCATGCTTGAAAAAATCATCAATGAAAGTTGCAAAGTAAAGAAATTTTTGCAAAAAAGCATGTCTGCATAGGGCCACAAACATCACTATGAACAAGCTGTAATTTTTTAGTAGCTCGAATTGAACCATCTTTTGGGAATGAGGAACGATGCATTTTACCCAAAATACAGCCTTCAAAGACATATTTACTAGGTGCCTCAAATTTGGACAGAGGGGACGCTATTCCAGATTTCTACAAGTGTAGCAAACTAGCAAAATTTAGATGACCAAAGCATGCATGCCAAAGCTTTGCATCCGACAAAGCCTAAGAATCATGTACTCCACATGTTGAATCATTCATAGACATTTCATTGTCTATGATCCTATATAACCCATGACATAATATGCAAGAAGCAATAATGTCATTGCCATTTGATAGGTCATGAACTTTACATCTTTCATCAACAGATTTCACAACCAAGCTTTTCACTAAAGTTGAAACTGATAACAGATTCTTCTTGATCCCTGGCACAAATAGTGCATCCGACAATGTAAAAGAACCACCATCACCAGTAGTCAAGATGATCTTACCAACTCCCATAACAAGATAAGAGGAGTTGTTGGCGCATATGATAGTATGCCCTATAAGGGCAAACTCGAGTGAAGTGAAGAAACTACATTACGAGTAATATGTTTGGTTGCCCCAATATCAAACTACCAAATAGATGAGTCTACTATAGACATAGACTATTCATAAGAAGATGGGTCATAACTACAAACAGTTGCGAATGCCCATTCTTCATTCTGCATAAGATTAGCACACTTTGTTTTGGGTGTAGAGGCCTCTACAACAACCATTCAAGCCTCTTTCTTCCTTGCCTCTTTAGCAACCAGTTTTGGACAACTCTTTATGATATGATCATTTCCTTCACAATATTTGCAAAAAAAATTTTGCTTTTCTGTTTTCTTCCCGTCTCTATCATCATTCTTTGATTGTGCAAAATTAGGAGATTTTTGCTTACTAGTACAAGAGCTCCATTTACCTTTGCCGTTCTGACTATCCCGAAAAGCTTGATCTACAATAAGCATAATGGACCTCTTTTTCCTAGACTAATCTTCCTGCAACAAAACAAAGACTAACTCCTCAAATCTGAAGGCATTTAGATTGCCTTTCATCATCAAACAAAGAGTAGAAGCAGAACTCTAATATGAATCGGGAAGACCATTCAAAACAGTCTACACAAGTGAACTCTCAAGCAAGACTTCATCAGCAAAATCACTTGTTCCTTCAAATCTTTGATCTTTGTCAGAAAATTATCCATGGAATCGCCTTCATTCATGTGCACACTCTCCAATTGTTTTCGGAGGTAAGCAACATATGCCTCATTCCTTTCTTGATATAAAATGGTAAGTGTATCCTAAGCATCCTTCATTGTTCTACAAGAGAGAATGTGAACAATAATGGCACGTTTGATAGACAAGGCTATCAATGCATATGCCTAAGCATCTCTACCATCCCAACAAATTTGCTCTACAGTAGGTGCAGTAGGAACTACAACACAAACAGGAACATGAAGAATATCACCATCTTCGTTGAACATCATCTGCATCACCTTTGGCAACTATGTTTGCACATGTAATATGCCGTTTTGCAACACCCTGCACAATATTCCATATTCCTTTTGCAACCAATACATTATGCATCATATAAGCCCATAATGGGTAAGTGGTCCCATCCAACTTATCCTTAATGGACAACATAGGGAATACATCACTACTTTCAGCCATGGCCATTGACTCAAATACCCTAATGTAGAAAAATGATTATATCTCAAAACTTTGAACACATTTACCTTGTCGAGTTTTACTAAACATGTAACAAACTTTGAGGTGCTTATACTGCTGCACCGAAATCTCCATATATCTTTCGCACAAGAAGATGAAATTTTCTCCTTAGGCATTGTAATCATGCATTCAGAGGCCAAAATGAGCTTAGATCACGATTTCAACACCACAAAGTGAAGTTGTTTTGAACTCCTAATCGCCTTGAGTATTCTCACCAATTTTCCTATGATTTGGGACTCTGGCCGAATGGATGTTGACAAAACCCTACATGAAGTAGTGACCTTCTCTCATAACAATTCTTTGAGTTTGAGGTCTGTGGAAACACATGAATAGCACACAGAAGAAGATGAAGCTTGCAGCACAATACACAATGCAAAATGTATTACCAAGAGAATGTACAAAGATCAATGACCCATTAGGGTTATAGGTGTATATACAAGGGATGAGAAAAAGCCTCTTACAGAGGCACAAAAATGCGCCGGCACTCCTAATGTGTTCACACACATCACTATCTAAATATACCAACAATAAGAAATGGTTATTCAACATTGAAGGAAAACTATACTTTTAACTACTCTTGCTTCTTTCTTTATGCCAACATGGTGTTTCCTCTAGTAAAAGCTTTTGTAGGATATATATTTCCATCTGTTTATTAATCTCTCTATCTATTTATCCACCTATCAACTCATTCATCTATCTATCTATCTATCTATCTATCTATCTATCTATCTATCTATCTATTATCTATCTATCTTTCTATCTATCTATCTATCTATCTATCTATCTATCTATCTATCTATCTATCTATCTATCTATCTATCTATCTATCTATCTATCTATCTATCTATCTATCTATCTATCTATCTATCTATCTATCTATCTATCTATCTATCTATCTATCTATCTATCTATCTATCTATCTATCGATCGATCGATCGATAGATCAATCAAAGTGTTGATATTCTTCCAAAATCTTTGAGCTTTCAAGTAGGTGATAAAACTGTGGGAAAGATCTTCCTCTCCATTATAGAAGAAGCATCTACTTGTACCAATATTAAACTCGCTTGCCTTGATATTCATCCATATACCTTTATGAAGAATGATCATCAAGAGAATAGAGTGTTTTCAAGAATAAGGAAAAGTCAAAACGCACTACTTGCATTGATGGGAGTTCCACTGAAGATTCCATTGTTTGTTCAGCTTTTGAGTTATGGTTTTAATAGATGTGGGAGACTTCTTGTACTTGTAGGACATATCATCTGCAATGTCATGAAGGTACATATTTCTGTGAAAAATGCATTCCTCTCAGAGCTTACGAAGTCTTTTCTTCTTATCAATTAGCATACTTGTAAAAAGTGGCAGTAGAGAGAGAGGAATTAGTCAAAATTTCATTATCTCCATGTATTGCGTCATACCTGTGAAATATTTTCCAATTGGTGTATCCTTCCTTTCTACATTTATTCATCCTAATGTTAAGGTTCATTAAGTCTTGAGAAGAATGCAATCCAGTCAACATAGATTCTTGTAGCGAAAAGGAAGATTTTTTTTTTTAATAGTTAGGCAGAGAGTAGCACTGCTTGATCTCCATCCAAGCTTTCCAGAATGAGCAAGGAATCTTTCTACCTGTAGGCATAAAAGGAATAGGAGAAGTAATGACATCCCAAAGAGAAAAGTTATTCCAAGATTTATGATTAATAATGTAGAATTTAGGAGTACTCCTTTTAACCAAGCATGCCCAAAAATCATTGTAACAAGTGGATCTCATAATCCATTTGGGAGCCATCTGAGTGGCCATTTTGACATGGCATAGCAAACCTAGATCACCATCCTTCTTCCTCATACAACATGACTTCCAAGAAACTTTAGGAATTCTATTAATGTGTTGGGTACCATCCCATAAAATTTTCAAGCCAAAGCAATAGCTTGCAATAACTGCTTCTTGTTTGGAGTCCAACAAACCAAAAAATAAGTAAGAGAGGGCAAAATATAATGATTAAGGAAAAATATTATTTGAGAAAGACCATGTTGTAAAGACATCCACCAAAACATCTTATTTTTGAATTTATCTATAACCCAACTCCATCTTTGTTCAAGAGTAATACTCAAACCGATAGGTATACCAAGAAGTCTAAACACCGCACCTTCTTTGATAATATCACACTAGTTGACTTTCACAAAATTATGCATATAATTTTTAGTAGCTTTAAAACCAATTTTCTTATGATTAACAATAGATCCACTAGCAAGACAAAAAAATTTGAGAAAATTCAAAAAGCTTTCAACAGATTGATTATTAGCTCTCATTATCATCTTAACGTCATCAAAAATCATTTGAAGCCGAAGCTCGGAGGATGCATGTGTATGTCTATGTGTGTATGCATGTGTGTGTGTATTTGTGCATATGTATGTGTGCGTATGTGTGTGTATATGTATGTATGTGTGTGCTCTGTGTATGTATGTGTATGTGTATGTGTTTATGTATATTTGTGTACGTATGTATGTTATATGTATGTGTGCATGTGTATGTCTTTCTATGTGTGTACGTTTGTATGTGTGTGTGTGTGTTTACGTGGGTATGTGTGGGTATGTTTATGTGTATGTGTATGCATGCATATGAGTATGCATGTATATGTGTATGTGTGGGTATGTATGTGTATGTATCAATGTATGTATGAATGTATGTATACATGCATGCATGCATGTTTGTATGTATGTATGGATGTGTGTGATTGTATGAATGTGTATGTATGTGTTTATGTGCGTATCTATCAATGTATGTATGAATGTATGTATACATGCATGCATGCATGTATGTATGTATGTATGGATGTGTGTGTGTGTGTGTTCATGTGTGTATGTGCGTGTATGTATGTGCATGCATGTATATGTTTATGTGTGTGTTTATGTGTACGTGTATTTGTGTATGAATGTGTATGTATGTATGTATGTAGGTAGGTATATATGCATGTAACTATTCATGTATGTAAGTAAACAAGTATGTGAGTATATATGTGTCTATGCATGTGTCTATTTACGCATATAAGTATAGTATGTATGTAACTTTGTTTTTATGTGAGGAAATAATTATGTATGTATGTATGTATGTATGTAGCTATGTATGTATGTATGTATGTTTTTTTGTGTATGTGTATGTGTATGTGTGTGTATGTTTGTGTGTATATGTATGTGTGTGTATGTTTGTGTGTATATGTAAGTGTGTGTATGTGTATGTATATGCATGTGTGTGTATTTATGTGTTTGCTTATGTGTGTGTGTTTGTATTTATATGTATGTGTGTGTGTTTGTATGTGTATACATGTAAATGTGTATCTATGTGTGTGTGTGTGTATGAATATGTATGTGTATGTGTATGTATGTGTGTGTATTTATCTGTGTATGTGTGTGTGTATGAATATGTATGTGTATGTGTATGTATGTGTATGTGTATGTATGTGTATGTGTATGTATGTGTGTGTATTATGTATGTATGTGTGGGTGCATCAATATGTATGTGTATGTGTATGTATGTGTGTGTATTTATGTGTGTATGTGTGTGTATGAATATGTATGTGTGTGTATCTATGTGTGTATGTGTGTGTATGTATATGTGTATGTGTATAAATGTATGTGTCTATGAGCGTATGTGTAGGAATGTGTGTATATGTATGAGTGATGTATGTATGTAAGCATTTATCTATACGCCAGTGGGAATGTGCGTATGTAACTTTGAATGTATGTATGTATAGACCTATGTATGTATGTATGTAAGTAAATAAGTAAGTATGTGTATTTGTATATGTATGTGCATGTACGTATGTATGCATTATATGTATGTGTTTCGATGTATGCGTATGTGTGTGTGAATGTATGAGTGTGTATGTGTATATGTATATTTGTATGTATGTGTATGTGTATATGTATTTGTATGTATGTGTGTTAATATGTGTGTGTATATATATGTGTATATATGTTTGTGTGTGTATGTATGTTTATGTGTATACATAAGTGCGTACAGACACACACATATATATATATATATATAAAAGAGAGTGTGTATGTGTGTGTATCTACATGTGTATGTATGTATGCATGTATGTATGTGTGTATCTCTCTCTCTCCCTTGTTCTCTAATGTGTGAGAGAGAAAAAGAGACATTGGACAGGGATTATAAATGATAAACTAAAATTAAAGATAACATACATATTAACTGGCCGTGCGTGTTAGCTTAGCTGGTTGTATCCTTCACCTTTCAAGATTGGGGTGGAGGTTCAGCCCCTATGTGTTGTGGTGGGACATACGTCACCATTGAGTGGTGAGATGATTAAACTAGCCCATTATGGGGATTGTTGGGCCTCCCTATTATTAATACCGTCCTCCCTAGTCTCTTAGTGAGCTTTGGGGCTTTGTATCTTAATAGTTGTTAAGCATTCAACCCTCCCTGGTGGGATTTAGGAAGTCCGACGTGTATATTCTAATCAATTCAACGTATCTGGAAAGTAGGTATGAATGATCGAACTCCCTTCGAAGATAACATAAATATTAGCCACACTATCGAATGCACGTCTTCTTGTGCTTGACAATTTAAATTAGTGTTTAAGTGAATCACTGATTACATTACAGTTTATATGGCATTCCCAGAACGGAGAGGAGTACAGAACTGTCGTCGAAGGCCTCTCTCTCTCTCTCTCATCATCAAAATGCAGACATGATCAAAATATCCGCATTGTTGGGAGATAGTTGAGTGACTAATATGAGGTTGCACGGCGTTTCTATTCTTCATTGGAACGTAAATTTGGAAGGTGTCATGTTCCAACTGCCCATAGTTTGCGTGTGGCTGTGTGGTAGTCTTGCCGCTTGCGTGTTTGCAAGTTGCAACTGTGTCTGGATACTTCTGAGGTATCCGCAAGTCCGACATATACTAAAACAATGATGGAGTAATGCGCGTGCATCGTGCATGGCTGTGTGCGTTATGCCTGGTGCATTGAATTTGAAAATGATCGGCTAAATGACACGCTCCCTGTGGGCAGCACACAGGCTCAGATGGGTTAATGGATTTAAAGCATACAGACTCACAGAGCACAGCTGATGTTAGAGAGAGAGAGAGAGAGCAAAAGGTGTAGCATTTTTTCATTTTGCTCGAGCCACTGCACTGCACCTTTTGTAGATTGTCACGCGTCTTCCAAGTTCCAGGAGGTACACTCGCAAAACATGCCGCTTCACGACACACGTGGTCTCGCGCGAAAGAAAACAACGAAAGAATTGACATATCCACAATGGCTATGGGGATGCGCATTTGCGGCCTGTGCGCTCACATAAGCGACAAGAAAGACATTCAGGTAATATGACGATAGAATCTGCACTGCTCAGTTGGATGTGGACATTTAAGAATAGGTATATGTGAAGTGGTTCGCATCTGGTCAACATGTTCACGATGCAGAACAAAAGTATCGAGGAACTTCGAAAATGTTTTTATGCATATAAAAAAAAGAAAATGGGGTGGAATAAGAAATTAAGAACAAGATTCCTCGATTTTATGTACAGGAAGGGTTAGAAAGATTGGAGTCTTGTCTAGGGTTCTCGGTGGTCAGTGCATGTTGTTGTATCTACGGCTTCAAGGCTCCATTACGTCGTACACTCTGGACTTAATGAGCTCTTGCTTTCCTGAAGTTGCCTTTCGTCCTCCTCTCCCCCCGCAGGGGGGAGCAATGCGCTCATCATTTCTAGCCAACTCGATGTCAAATATGGAATTGCTTATTGACCAGACACTACAGACTTCACAAGTTCCCTGTTCACAGATTGATGTTGATGGCGTTTCTTCCAGAGAGGTAGGAACCCTAAACCCTAATGATTTGGAGGAAGGCGAGTGCAATGACATGCTAATTAAGTAAGCTTCTCCTCTTCCCCCAGGGAGCAAGCAAAGGACATTAACTGATGCTCTTGCTCAAAGAGGACGTGGGGTGAATATCAGTATGCTTGAAACCTCTGCTTTTGACAATCAATAGTGGAAATGTAAGTCCACTATCTTCAATACTCAAGTGTTTTGTAAAAGGTAACACTTTTGTAAGAGAGGATGACTAGTTTGTAATAGATAAACTTGAGTTCTCCCATTGGCAGAATAAGCTTGTGAGTAGAGTCATTATTGCTCTATGTCACAGTCCTAGACCTCCGCAAGAGGTTTTGAAACAATGGATTTGCAGAAATTGGGAGAGTCTGGCTCTCTTTGTTAAACAAATTCAATATTTGCCTAATGGGCACTATCTTTTTTACTTTGACGATGCTAATGATGCTCTGTGTGTTATCACTGAAGGACAATGGATTATTAAAGCGACACATATTTCCTTTTTTAGGTGGTTTCTAGGGTTTAACCCTAGAGGACCCAAGCCCTCTAGAGTTCCTGTGTGGGTTGAGCTTCCCGATCTTCCTGTTGAATTTTATCCTTGGGTGGTTAACCTTTGTGGGCTCCTAGGCAAGGTCCTCGGATAGAAGTCAAGGGGTAATATCAATCCTAGATGGGATCATCAAGTTCTTGTTGAGATAGATGTTAGCCAACCATTTAAATCTTCGTTAAAAATCATGGACTCTGAGGGGACTTATTTGCATGATCAGAAAATCGTGTATAAAAACCTCCCTAATACTTATTTTAAGTGCTATAGGCAAGGGCACTGGATGCGTGATTGTCCCTTGCTCAAGGAGGTGGAAGCGACTACCCGGACTAGTCATCGGACATCCAATTCAAGAAATCTCAAGGTAAAAAAACAAAAAAAAAGGTAAAAAGTGGGGCAATGCTTTTGAAGCACTTTTGGAAGGGGTCTCTAACCCATTGGACGATGTGTACAATGTTAAGACAAACAATCTTGGCCAGAATTAGAATAATGGTGCCATCCCTCTACCAGTGAAGCATGCTGGCAACATCACCTTACTTCAGGAGGCTAATTCCTCACAAGTGGGCAATGATGAGGGCTGGACTATGGTTTCTAACAAAAGAAGAAATAATTATGGAAATACGTGGAATTCGGTCCCACTAGGTATTGGCTCTAGGATTAATCTTGCTCTTACTGCTATAGATGATGTCAACAGATTTGCAACCAAATTAGATAAATAGGACAACTCTACCTTTAGAGATCTAAATTAAAAAAATGTTGATGTTGAAGAGTATGGAAAGAACCAAAAAGAGAATGATGCCCCCCCTTGCCAAATTGTTTCAAAGGCAAGAAGGCAAAGTAATTCTAAGAAGAAGAGAAGGGAAATTTTGAAAAATTCGGTCTCCTTGAGTAAAGTGTCCAAAAATATTAAGAAATGATTGCTTCCTTATCGCTGTTTCTTTTGTTAATGCTATTCATATCCTTTATCATGTTAGATAGCATGCAAATCATCTCTTATAATATGAAGGATGTTATTGACCCTATCCGTGCTAAGTGTTTGGCTAAGTGGATGTATGATGTTTCGGTCTCGCCTACCTTTTTATGTCTGTAGGAATTAAAAGTAGCAGAAGGTAAGCTTGATATTCATTTAAACATTGTCTCTAATAAGCACAGCTGGTGGGTTGGGGTTGCTCTTAACGATCCTTTCAATTGTTTTATCCTTAGTGTGTATGCTGCCAACAATGCTTCCCAAAGAGCTTTCTGTTGGGAGGAGATTTGCTCTTCGAGAGGTCCTATTATTATTGTAGGTGAATTTAATATGGTTACCTCCTTGACTGATAGGTACAACAAGTTGGGTAGTACCATTCAAGGCCAAGAATGGGCATCTTGGCTAAGACTTGTTACCACCCATGGCCTTCTTGATATCTCGAATCACACGAGTTTCACTTGGAATAATAAAAAAAAAGGGTAACATCTATCTTGTAGCTAGACTTGATAGATGTTATGTTACTATCCCCCTTTTTCAGCTTTTTTGTGAGGCTAAAGTCTCCATTGACCAATTCATTTGCCTTTCGGACCATTCTCCTCTTTGCATCTCCCTCAAAAGGAATTGTCCTAGCTCCAAGGTCGGGTGGCCCCACCTAGATCCCTCTTTGCTGCAACTGCCTTGTGTCTTAGAGAAGACAAAACCCATTTTTCATCAGTGCTATGAGATTTCTCTAGCCCTGCCATTGCTTGGGCTAAAGCCAACAAGGAAGTGCATGCTATCTTCATCTATTTTAAGAACCTTAAAAAGAAGCTTAGAGCTACTAGGATAAACTAGATTTCCAAAGATTTAGAGATGCTGAGTGCTTCTAAGGATCCCAATTGTTTGAATAAAATCTTATGTCTTCAAGAAAGGTTGAAATATGAAGAGTACCTTGAGGCTAGTAGCATTCTCTCTTCCTCAGGAGAATTTTGGGTTGGGAACTTGGATAGACCTCACAAGTGTGTGTTTTCTCTTCTCAAGAAGAAGAGGTGTAAGGATTTCATCCCAATGCTCTTGAAAAAGTCTGGTGGTATTGCTATCAGTGTTGAGGAGAATTTGCACGAGGTTGCCCGCTTCTTTACGGATGTTTTCTCTAGTTCTCCCAAGTGGGGGGAGAATGTCCTCGGGGCCAGGGCTTCCATTTCCTTAAAGAGGAAAAAAACTGTTCCTCTTGGCCTGGCTGCCACGTTGGACCTGCCCCTCACTACCAGTGAGATTAAAGAAACCATTGGTAAATTGTTGCAAAACTCCTGGCCTTGATGGCCTTCCCAACGACTTTCTCTTGGCTCTTGCTGACTTCCTGACTTCCTGACTCCCTTCATTTTCTTGGTGTTGAAAGAAGCTATTAGGAAAGGCACTCTCCCTATTGAGATCAACACTAGGGTCATTGGATTGATCCATAAGAGGGATCCTAAAGAAGAACTAAACAACTCAAGACCTATAACATGTTTCACATCCATTTACAAGATCATTGCTTCCACCCTAGCTAGGAGACTCAGTCCTATCATGAAGGATATCATCCTCCCTCAGCAAAAAGGTTTTATCAAAGGTCAATTCATCCTTGATGCCATTATTTCTCTGTGGGAGGGCATTGAGTATGCTCAAGACTCCAACCAACCTTTTTACTTCTTTAAAATAGACTTTGACAAAACTTATGATATAATTGAGTGGGATTTTGTGCTCCAGTCCCTTCATGACATTGTTCTTAGGAAATGGTTCATCAGGGCAGTAAGCACCCTTTTTGGAAATGCTCACTGTAGAAGTGCTATTAATGGTATCCTTTCTCCTCATTTTAGACTCAAGAGATCTATCAGACAAGGATGTACCCTTGTCCCCCTCCTGTTTGCTATAGCTAGTGATGCTCTTGGCTGGCTCCTAAAGGATGCCATGAACCAGAAGAGGCTAGAAGGTATCTCTGTCCCTAGATCTGATGAACAAATTTGCCTTCAGGCTTTTGCTGATGACACCAAAATTCTGGTTAAAGATGAACCTAGATTTTTTCATTGTGTGATTAAGTGTCTTAACACCTTCTGCTTAGCCAGTGGTTCCCACATCAATAATAAAAAAACTGCCTTTGAAACCTCCACTCTTTGTGTGCCCCCCTCCATTTTAGCTTAAAGTTGTGCTATTATACGAAATGTAGAGATCTTTAGACTGCTAGGAATCCCTATGGGGTTCCAAGTTACCCTTAATCAGAGGTGGGGTTGGATTATGAAAAAGTTTAGAAATAGGGTGTTTCATTAGTATGCCTGTCAATCCTCTCCCTCCCATATAGTCTTTTTGTTGAATCACTATATTATGCCATCCTTGGTGTACTTTCTGTCCTGTTGGATGCCTAACAAAAAGAATTTCAAATAGGTCTTTGCCCTTTCAAGAAGATTTATTTGGGGAGGTAACCTCCTGTGCAACAAAATCCCTAAGGTGTTGAGGTATCAAGCTCAACATGTGATGATCCAGGATGACACGTACCAGTTTTTCGTTTCTCTGACATGTATAGTGGTCATGTCAGTATATGTCAGGGATACTTCATTGAGCTTTATTAGATTTATGTACGGTGAGTGACGACACATTTGTTTCTTGCTAGCTCACTCATTCACGGATATTAGGTTTTTTTCTTATGTACTGATCTTTATATATTACACTTGTTGTATTCTTGTTTTTAGGTCATTCTCGTACATTCCTTTTATGTAATAGAAGAAGAAGAAGATCATTCTTCCTTGCCTCAATATGTGTGTGTGCTTCTCCTTGAGAGTGAGAGTGTGTGTGTGATCTCTCTTCCTTATCTCCTTCCTCGTGACATGGTATCAGAGCCAGTGTGGCTGTAGAGAGCTCGTGGAGAAGGCGACCGTGAAGACTACGCGGCTAGGTGTGGAGAAAAGGCGATTTCACAAATGGCCTCCGTTTCCTATGAAAATCGGCGTGAAGGTAGAAGCCCTCAAAATATTTTTGAGAGTTATCCCTTTAGGGTCACTTGTTTTTGTCAGATCAAAGTTTCGGAGCCATTTCGACCTCCGTTTCGACCCCGCAAGGTGGGGCCCACAAAAAACCTAGATCAGTTTCAAAAAATGTAACTTGCATTGTGTTTGGTGACACTCATATATTCGAGATCCAGAATTTCAAGCAATTCTCTGTACTGCTGATACACGAAAACTGTCTTTTTTTTAGATCAAACTTGTTGATATATTTAGGTAGTGATGTGTGTGAACACACTAGGACCACCGGGGCACTTTTTTCCCTCTTTAGGAGGTTTTTTTCCCTCGGCTTGTATATACGCCTATTGCCCTAATGGGCTACTTATCTTTGTACATTCTCTAGTAATACATTCATTATTGTGTGTTGTGCTTCAAGCTTCTTCTTCTTCCTTGTGCTGTTCGCGTGCTTCCGCAGACGTCTAACTCCAACAATTGGTATCAGAGCAGGTCGTCGCTTCATCTAGGGCGCCGTCGACACTCCTCCATTTGCAGTCTCAAATTTGCATGAAATTTGGTCTAGTAGAACTCGTCTGGCTAGTTCCGTTCAACTTTTTGAGATACAGTCAATTTTTTGCATCAAGGTATTTTAGTCACCGGCTTTGGCTGAAAGCAGTGATGTATTCCGTATGTTGGCTATTGAGGATAAGTTGGATGGTACCAACTACCCATTATGGGCTTATATGATGCGACATGTATTGGTTGCAAAAGGACTGTGGAACATTGTGCAGGGTGTTGAAAGACGTCCTGTTACACCTGCAACTACAGGTACTGCAAATACAGGTGCTCGAGGTGCTGGAGCTGATGAAGATGGTGTTGAGGATGATATTGTGCAAATTCCTGTTCGTGCTCCTATTTCTGTTGCACCTACTACAGAGCAGATTCGCTGGGATGGCAGAGATGCCCAGGCACATGCATTGATAGCTTTGTCTGTCAAACGTGCCATTATTCCTCACATTCGCTCTTGCAGAACAACAAAGGATGCTTGGGATACACTTACCACATTGTACCAAGCTAGGAATGAGGCTCGTGTTGCTTACCTCTGAAAACAGTTGGAGAATGAGCACATGAATGAAGGTGATTCTATGGACAGTTTCCTAACGAAGATCAAAGATTTGAAGGAACAATTGATTTCTGTTGATGAGGTTATACCAGATAGCTCACTTATGCAGACCATTCTGAATGGTCTTCCTGACTCATATCAGAGTTTTGCTTCTACTCTTCGGTTGATGATGAAAGGCAATCCAAATGCCTTATCATTTGAGGAGTTAGTCTCTGTTCTGTTGCAGGAAGATCAGTCAAGGCAGAACAGGTCCATTATGCGAGTTGCAGATCAAGCTTTCCTGGCTAGTCAGAAGGGCAAAGGAAAATGGGGCTCTTCTACTAGTAAGCAGAAATCTGCAAATGCTGCACAATCGAAGAACTAGGATAAAGATGAGAAGAAATCAGAAAAGCAGAAATTGTTTTGCAAGTACTGTAAAGGAAATGATCATATCATAAAGAATTGTCCAATACTGGATGCTAAAGAGACAAAGAAGAAAGAGGCTTGAATGGTTGTTGTAGAGGCCTCTACACCAAAAACAGAGTTTGCAAATCTTGTGCAGGAAGAAGAATGGGGGTTTACTACTGTCTACAGTTTTGACCCATCTTCTCATGAGCACTGCATGTCTGCAGTAGACTCAGATGTTTGGTATTTTGACAGTGGGGCAACCAAACATATTACCTCGCAGCGCAGTTTCTTCTCTTCACTCGAGCCTGCCCCTACACGGAATAGTGTTACATGTGCCGACAACTCCTCTTATCCTGTTATGGGAGTTGGTAAGATCATTCTGATTACAGCTGATGGTAGTTCTTTCACTTTGTCAGATGCTTTATTTGTGCTAGGGATCAAAAAGAACCTGTTATCAGTTTCTGCATTAGCCAAGATTGGCTTGGTTGTGAAATTTGTTGATGACAGGTGTACAGTTCAAGATCTGTCAAATGGTGATGTGATTGTTGCTTCTGGCATTTTATGTCCTGGGCTGTATAAGCTCATAGAATATGAAAGATCTCTAAATGATTTGGCATGTGCAGTAAATGATTCTCAGGCTAAGTCAGACGCAAAGCTTTGGCATGCACGCTTTGGTCATCTGAATTTTGCTAGTTTGCTATGCCTGCAAAAATCTGAAATGGTGTCCTCTTTGTCCAAACTTGAGGCACTTGGAAAACATGTTTGTGAAGGCTGTATTTTGGGCAAAATGTAGTGTTCCTCCTTTCCAAAAGATGGTTCAGTTCGGGTTACGCACAAATTGCAGCTTGTACATAGTGATGTCTGTGGTCCTATGCAGACACCCTCTTTTGGAAATTACCTTTACTTCGTGACTTTCATTGATGATTTTTCCAGGCATGCATGGGTATATCCACTCAAAGCAAAGGCCTAAGTGTTCATGTGCTTCAAACAATTTTTGGTTTTGGCTGAAAATCTATCAGCATGTAAAATGGGCACCCTTCGTTCTAATCGAGGGGGGGAATATATGTCTTCAGATTTTAATGCATTTCTGGCTGAACATGGGATAAAACACCAGTGTACAGTGCCGTATACACCTCAACAGAATGGAGTTGCTGAAGGAAAGAAGAGGTCACTCATGGAGATGGAGAGGTGCATGGTCAAGAGTCAGGCTTTACCACATAGTTTCTGGCTTGAGGCTGTCATGTGTGCAACATATGTACTGAACACGTGTCCCACTAAAGCGCTGCAATCTATCACTCCATATGAGGCTTGGCATGACCCCAAGCCATCTGTTGCTCATCTACGTGTTTTTGGTTGTTTGGCATATGCACTAGTGTCTGAACAACATCACATAAAATTGGATGATAAGGCAGTAAAATGTATTTTTGTTGGGTACAGTTCTGAAAGTAAAGGCTATCATCTGTATCATCCATAGACTAAACGCATTCTGGTTAGCCGTGATGTTGTATTTGTGGAAGATGTTGTTCAGCCATTGCTTTCATGTACTAAGGAGACATCTGTTAGCTCCAAAGACATGTATGATACTTTGATGCCTCTTTTTACAGGTGGGTAGTCTAGTGCTGGTCCTAATGAGGCAACTTCTCAACCTTTGCAGGTTTCATATGATCATGCAGATCATTCCATTTCTGATGCAGATTTACATGATTCACTTGTTGATGAGAGAGCTGATATTGAGCAGGCAAAAACTATGCCAAAATGGCTAGTGCAGACTTTGCGTGACATCAAATTAGATGCACCTTTGTCATATCGTACTCGTTCAGGCTCTCATAGTGCCTCCTTTGCATCAGATTGCTATGTTATGGCTGCGTCTAGTCTCTGTGATGAGAATGAGCCTGTTTCTTTTAATGAAGCACAGAATTCAGAAAATTGGATGGTTGCTATGCAATCTGAATATGATGCTATAATGAAGAATGGTACATGGTCTTTATGTGACTTGCCTCCAGGCAAGAAAGCCATTGGCACTAACTGGGTATACAAGCTGAAGCGTAAACCTGATGGTAGATTTGATAGGTATAAGGCTAAGCTTGTTGCAAAGGGTTATGCGCAGGAAAGAGGCATTGATTTTGATGAGATCTTTGCACCTACATGCCGTATGACTACTGTTCGGAGCATTTGTGCACTTGCAGCCCATCATGGTTGGAATGTACATCAGTTGGACATTAAAACAACATTTCTGAATGCTGACTTGCATGAAGAAGTGTATGTTTTTCAGCCCCGTGGCTTTGTGCAGAAAGGGCATGAAAACCAGATGTGCAAGTTAAAGAAGGCATTATATGGTTTAAAGCAAGCACCACGTGCTTGGTATGAGAAGATACATGCCTATGTGATTGCACATGGTTTTGAGAACAGTCCAACTGAAAGCACCTTATATGTTAAGCGTGCTAATGATGTACTTCTGATCATTGTTGTCTATGTTGAGAACATGCTGCTCACTAGTCCTATTGAGAAGCATATTGCTGATTTCAAGGCTGATTTGCATGCTTCATTTGAGATGTCTAATTTGGGGCATTTGCATCACTATTTGGGCATTCTGTTTATGCAAGTTGATGGTGGAATCGCTTTGTGTCAAACAAAATATATTGACACATTATTGCAGCGTTTTGGTCTTGAAGACTGTAAGCCTATTGCCACTCCTATGGAGAGAGGTTTACGATTGAGTCTTCATGATGCTGGAGATGCATTTGATGCTGTTCTCTATCAGCAGGTTGTTGGATGCTTGATTTACTTATGCATTACTTGGCCAGATATTCAGTTTGTTGTCTCATAGATGAGCAGGTTTATGCATTGCCCAGGAGTCACGCATTCGAAGGCGGTTAAGCGCATCTTTCGGTACTTGAGTGGTACTCGGCTACTTGGGTTGTTTTATCCCAAGGGGGGATCACAACCGCCACATTTTCATGCTTTTTCTTACTCAGATTGGGCTGGTTGCTATGACACTTGTGTGTCCACCAGTGGTTTTTGCTTCATGCTTGGTAGCTCATGTATATCTTGGTTGAGCAAGAAGCAGCGTACTGTGGCCACTTCCAGTTGTGAGGCTGAGTATAGGGCAGCTTTCACAGCGACTGTTGAGTGTGTGTGGCTCAGACGCCTCATGGCTGATTTGGGTGTTGGCCAGTCTTCTCCCGCCACCATCTTCACTCATAGTCAGAGCGCATTGGCAGTTGCGAGGAACCCTCTGTTCCATGCTCGCACTAAGCACATTGAGGTGCTATATCACTATGTCAGGGAGAGGTTTTGTGCTGGGGGGATCACCTTGGCATATGTGCCCACGCAGGAGAACATTGCAAACCTTTTCACGAAGGCTCTGCCTAGGAAGAAGTTTGAAGCTTTTCGCAAAGTTTTGGGCTTACTTCCTTTTGTGGAGTGATTTCCACATAGCTTGGCACTTCCTTATACATGAGTGCCAGCATCTTGTTCACCGCATCACTCCCAGGGGGATTTGTTGATATATTTAGGTAGTGATATGTGTGAACACACTAGGACCGCCGGGGCACTTTTTTCCCTCTTTAGGAGGTTTTTTTCCCCCGGCTTGTATATATGCCTATTGACCTAATGGGCTACTTATCTTTGTACACTCTCTAGTAATACATTCAATATTGTGTGTTGTGCTTCAAGGTTCTTCTTCTTCCTTGTGCTGTTCGCGTGCTTCCGCAGACGTCTAACTCCAACAAAACTGTCACGTCATAGTGCGACAATTTTCAAGCAGAAATGCTGCTTGTAGTGTTTTGCAATGTTGTGAATTGTTGTAGAAATGGCAAATGCAGATGGAATGAGTGAGCTTATGAGCAATAAGCTGGACAAGAACAACTTCCATGATTGGAGATTCAGAATGAAGAATTTCCTTATGGGAAAAGGCTATTGGAAGTACATCGAAGGAGAGAATCAAAATGCTTCATAGTTATCAGAAAAGAATCGGACTACAGAACAGTTAAGAGCATATGAGGAATGGAATCAAGGAGCACAAAAGCTAATGTATTGGCTATCTATTAGCATACAAGATAGCATGATTGGACACATACAAGATGCCAAGACTCCAAAAGAGGCTTGGAATAGTTTGGTCACCTTGTATGAGACTAATACAAAGGCATGGAAATTACAACTCAAGAACAAGCTTCATACATTGGAAAAGAAGAGCATGTGGATAAGTGACTACACTCTAAAAATCAAAAGCATATGTGAGTCACTTGCATCTATTGGCGTGAATGTAGATGATGATGATAAGGTGCAAGTGTGCCTTCGTGGTTTAGGAGCTGGAATAAGCAGTTCAAAACTTCCATACAGACTAGGGAAAATATTCCGAATTCTGTTGATCTAGTATCTATGATGATTATTGAAGAAAAGAATCTTGGTGAGGATTCAAACTCCCAAGGAAAGCCTAGTTCTGAGTAGGTATCATACTCTTGCAAAAGAAGAGGCACAGGTAGAGGTTTTGGAAGTGGAAGAGGAAACAGTAACCAAGACCAAGGTCAACAACAGAATCATGCAGGAGGAAGAGGAGAGTTTCGAGGTAGGGGGAGCCAAAGAGGTCGTAGAAATTTCAAAAGAAATGATTCAGGTAATGATAGTAAAGGATGCTAGAATTGTGGTAAACCTCAACACTTTGAACGTGATTGCAAGTTGAAGAATCAAAATAATAGAAGGCAACAAAACAACTATGCATCCACAAGTGCAGATGATTCAGAGAAGTTGTTTATGGTTCAACATCACATGATGAATAGGATGTGTGCTGGTGTTTCAAAATCGAATGATAATGTCTGGTATGTTGATTCAGGTGCTTCAAATCACATGACCAGTCATGCAGAATGGTTTAGTAGTTTGCAGAAAATGCTAGTTCCTGGATATGTTGAAATAGGTCATGATACATCGCATCCTATTGAGCATACAGGAAACATAGCATTGTCTATGGAGGATGGGAAGGTAAAACATCTTTCTGATGTGTTGCATGTTCCAAATATAACAAAGAATCTGGTTTTTGTTGGGCAAATGGTTGACTAGGGATTACAAGTCAGGTTCAATGCTGATGGATTATATGTAGAGGAGTACAAACAAGATGGACAATTAGTTGCCAAAGGAAACAAAGTGGGTAGGATGTTCACCTTAAATATGAAGATTCCTGAAATGAATGCTGTATATTTGCCTATTGCCCTAATGGGCTACTTATCTTTGTACATTCTCTATTATACATTCAGTATTGTGTGTTGTGCTCCAAGCTTCTGCTTCTTCCTTGCGCTGTTTGCGTGCTTCCGCAGATGTCTAACTCCAACACTAATTGTGCACAATCGAAGAGGGAAGACAAAGTTGAAAAGAAATAAAAAAAGTAGAAATTATTTTGCAAGTACTATAAAGGAAATGATCATATCATAAAGAACTTTCCAAAACTAGCTGCTAAAGAGGCAAAGAAGAAAGAGGCTGGAATGGTTGTTGCTGAGGCCTCTACACCAAAAATAGAGTTTGCTAATCTTGTACAAGAAGAAGAATGGGTGTTTACTATTGTTTGCAGTTTTGACCCATCTTCTCATGAGCAGTGCATGTCTGCAGCAGACTCAGACATTCGGTACTTTGACAGTTAGGAAATCAAACATATTACCTCGTAGCATAGTTTCTTGTCTTCACTCAAGCCTCCCCTATAGGAAATACTGTTACACACACAAACAACTCCTCTTCTCCTATTATGGGAGTTGGTAAGATCATTTTGACTACTGCCGAAGGTAGTTCTTTCACTTTGTCAGATGTTAATGCTCTTGGATGTAGGGTGTCAGGCTCACTCGATTACCAATCTGTTTGGTTGCATGAGATAAGATCTGTACTATGATCTTTTGAGGTGCTGTGTAGCAGTGCATGTTTGGGAAGTAGAAATGGTGGTGAATGAGATGGACCTCTTCTTCAATGTCTATACTATTAATATCCATGAAGGTTTTGGTCTTTGTTCCTTGGCTTTCATCCTTTAGGTCTGTATTCCCATCTTTTTCCCATCCAAAAGCTTCTTTAATCAATTTGTGAGTGAATTGAATAATCACCCATTCTCCTTCGGCATCTAGGACTTTTGCTTCTAGCACTAAGGGGTTATGTAAGGCACTAAGGGGTTCTAGCACTAAGGACTATAAAGATCATGGTCGGTGTCCATGATCTTTATAGTCACCAAGAAGAGATGCTCTCCCATAGGTTTATCTTCTCAAAACCAGTGACCTTTGGCTTTGTTCACACTTTCTTGTGGAAACTCCAACACCTCTTGTTGAACAGTTGCCTCGGAATCCTCGAAAGCCGTCTGCACTTGTAATAAGGAAAGGATCAGCTTCCAAGAGAAACACATTCATGTGTTTTATGTGTGTTCAGTGACATGTCATTTCTTTTGTCGCTCCATTCCCCCTTACTTAAGTACGTAACGTCTCTTACCACACTTCTTTTGATTTTTAATCGTGAAAGAAAACAAAATTAGATCTAGTCAAAGCACTTATTTATTTACAATGTACGGTCATTCCTATGGCAATAGAATATAAAACCTATTCCAATGATGGAAATGTGCACCACTAGTTTTTTTGAAGGGATAAATGTGTCGAATGCATGGCCTTGTAATGTGTACCTATCATGCATACTCTATGTGCAATGGACTCTTCATGAGTGCAAGTAGAATCTCGTTGAGTTTGTTGTTTTTGTCCTTGCTATCTTTTTGGTATCCATATCCACTTTGGTGTTTGAGGCATTCCTTTCTGTCGGGCTCCTTGTTCTCTGGTCCTTGTCTCCTTCCCACCTGAAATCTGAGTTCTCAATGTCATGTTCTTTTGGTACCCTTGCTGAGTCTTTTTGTACCTCTTTGCTTCACTTTGTAGGCATGATATCCCATTAAGCTTTCCTAGTTCTTGATTTGCAGTTTGTCTAACCTTTTTCGAGATCCATATACATTGTTGTGTCTTTTGGGTCTCTACTAATGACTTTGGAAGCCATACATGAAGAAGTCTTTGTGGTTAGATTGCAATTGTGAGTGGTGGTTGGTTCCTCTTGTCCTCAATGAATGGCTGATCTGCTTCTGTGTCGAGTTGTGTGGTCGAGTCCTTCGGTCCTTTTGTACCCATTGTAGATGAGTATTACATAGGTGTGATGTTCGAACAGTAGATGTCCATGTGGGTTTTCTTCTTATGGTGTAGATAGATTTAGAGGTAATGTCCTCACACTCTCTCTTAGGTTCATCTCTCATGGGCGAGGTGGTCACGCCATCAAGGAACACATCCTTATTTGTAGGCCATTCTAGATTAGGGCATTCTGGGGATATACTCTTTATTGATTCATTTTCTTTCTCATTTTCTAAGTTCTCTTTCTTAGGTTTGATGACCTTATGAATGTGAGGTGGCCTTTCTTCGAGCAAGCTAAAGATTTCCTTACGTTCTATTTTGGTTGATATGTATCCTTGTGCAAGATGAATGCTCACTTCATTCTCAATAATCAAGTCTTGCCCTAGGATCAAATTTTCAATTAGGTCTTTGTCTTTGCATACCAACATTCTTTGCTCCATAGTGGAATTTCCTAAGTGAAGGGATATTAGGGCTTCTCCAACACATTCTATAACTTGGTCTCCAATTCCTACCATGCATGCTTTAGTGGAACTTATGGTTGGCTAGAGATGCATAGTTAACATCATTTGTATGCAGCTTAGAGCCGCTCTTGAGTCAATCAGAGCATGTACTAGCTGATACTCTTTGGTTCTGATTCCTAGTTTTAAGTATGGTTGGGAGATGCTAAGGATCTCATTACTGGCCTTACTGACTTGGTAGATGGCCATAGGTTTACGTTCCTCTCCCTATAGATATTTTTCATCCCTTTGCCGTATCCGCTCTTTCCATCTCTTGATACGCTTTAAGGCTTCCTGGCATGCTTCTTCTATAATCCTCTCTTCTTTCTTCTTCGATTTTGTGCTCCTACGAGTCGTGCTAACATTTGGTTTGTTAATGGCTCCATATATCGCTTCACTCTACATCCACTTATGTAGTTCGGAAGTATATCTCCATCTAATGTAGCTAGATTCACCACTCTGCTCTATTAATCACTAATGGTCTGTATTTGCATTGCTGCAATTTCTTCGCATGTTGCTTCAATGTATATACAAGGACTAAATCTCCTTCCTTTAAGCCTTTTTCTTTGATGTGTGCGTCATAATATGTCTTCTGCTTCTATTTAGCAGCATAAATTCCTGCAACTCTTTGTAGTCTTTTTTCATGTAATTTCTCAATTTGCTCTAATCGCTTAGATAGTTCATCAACTGTCCACTTATACTATTGTGCTACACATAGAGTAGGTACCGAAAATTCAATTGGTAAGATCACATTTTGTCCGTAAACTATTGTTAAATAGGGTAGTTCCAATGGCCATCTTGTAAGCCACTCGGAAGGCCCAAATTGCATGATGCAATTGTTTATCCCAATCTGATCTTCCATTATTGACTATCTTTGTCAACATGGTCCACAACACGTTGGAACTCTCTGCCTGACCATTAGCTTGAGGGTGATAGGGAGCTGATATTTTATGAATTACTAGTATTCGTTCTAGAAGAGACCCCTAGTGGAGCATGCTACCCTTTATCATGTGTCATTAATTCCAGAATTGAGTGCTCTACTGGTAGAATTCATGAGATCGGGAACACTATCAAGCGAGGCTACTCTGGCAAGAAAACAAAGCATGGAACAAGAGGCTCAAGAATATGCTTTAGGAGACAACCTATACCAAAGAGGCAAAGATGGTTACTTAAGAGAGTGTGTTCATGAACTAGACTATCTAAAAATCTTAGAAACTACACATAGCGGTGTTGTAGGTGGACACTTCAGACCTCACCAGGTAATGAAGACCATTCTATTCTCAGGACCTTGGTGGCCCACTCTTCATATGGATGCACATACCTATGTGAATAGATGTGACACATGCCAACATGCACAATATCCAATCAAAAAAGATGAGATGTCTGTTGATATATTTCGGTAGTGATGTGTGTGAACACACTAGGACCGCCGGGGCATTTTTTTCCCTCTTTAGGAGGTTTTTTTCCCCCGGCTTGTATATATGCCTGTTGCCCTAATGGGCTACTCATCTTTGTACATTCTCTAGTAATACATTCAGTATTGTGTGTTTGTGCTCCAAGCTTCTTCTTCCTCCTTGTGTTGTTCGCGTGCTTCAGCAGACGTCTATCTCCAACAATTCGTATCAGAGCAGGTCGTCGCTTCATCTAGGGCGCCATCGACACTCCTCCGTTTGAGGTCTCAGAATCGTATGAATGTCGGTGAGCATACTCAGGGTGTTTCCGAGATCAAAACGGCTTCGCTTTGTGGTGTTGAAATCGCGATCTGACCTCTTTTTGGCCTTCGAACGCACTATCGCAGTGCTTGTGCAAGCTATTTCGTCTTTTTGTGCCAAAGATATATACCAGTTTCTGTTTGCCAGTTTAAGCGTCTCGAAGTCTGCATCAAGGTATTTTAGTCATTTTCTGCATCAAGATATAGTCAATTTTCTGCATCAAGGTATTTTAGTCACCGGCCATGGCTGAAAGTAGTGATGTATTCCGTATGTTGGCTGTTGAGGATAAGTTGGATGGTACCAAGTACCCATTATGGGCTTATATGATGCGACATGTATTGGTTGCAAAAGGACTGTGGAACATTTTGCAGGGTGTTGAAAGACGTCTTGTTACACCTGTAACAACAGGTACTGCAAATACAGGTGCTCGAGCTGATGAAGATGGTGTCAAAGATGATATTCCGCAGATTCCTATTCGTGCTGTTGTTTCTGTTGCACCTACTGTAGAGCAGATTCGTTGGAATGGCAGAGATGCCCAGGCACATGCATTGATAGCTTTGTCTGTCAAACGTGCCATTATTCCTCATATTCGCTCTTGCAAAACAGCTAGGGATGCTTGGGATACACTTACCACATTGTACGAAGCTAGGAATGAGGCTCGTGTTGCTTACCTCCGAAAACAGTTGGAGAGTGAGCACATGAATGAAGGTGATTCTATGGACAGTTTCCTAACGAAGATCAAAGATTTGAAGGAACAGTTGATTTCTGCTGATGAGGTTATACCAGATAGCTCACTTGTGCAGACCTTTTCTGAATGGTCTTCCTGATTCATATCAGAGTTTTGCTTCTACTCTTCGGTTGATGATGAAAGGTAATCCGAATGCCTTATCATTTGAGGAGTTAGTCTCTGTTCTATTGCAGGAAGATCAGTCCAAGCAGAACAGGTCCATTATGCGAGTTGCAGATCAAGCTTTCCTGGCTACTCAGAAGGGCAAAGGAAAATGGAGCTCTTCAACTAGTAAGCAAAAATCCGCTAATTCGCATATTCGAAGAAGGAAGATAAAGATGAAAAGAAATCAGAAAAACAGAAATTGTTTTGTAAGTACTGTAAAGGGAATGATCATATCATAAAGAACTATCCAAAACTGGCTGCTAAAGAGGCAAAGAAGAAAGAGGCTAGAATGGTTGTTGCAGAGGCCTCTACACCAAAAACAGAGTCTGCAAATCTTGTGCAGGAAGAACAATGGGCGTTTACTACTGTCTGCAGTTTTGACCCATCTTCTCATGAGCAGTGCATGTCTGTAGTAGACTCAGATGTTTGGTACTTTGACAGTGGGGGGACCAAACATATTACCTCGCAGCGTAGTTTCTTCTCTTCACTCGAGCCTGCCCCTACAGGGAATACTGTTACATGCGCCAACAACTCCTCTTATCCGGTTATGGGAGTTGGTAAGATCATTTTGACTACTGCTGATGGTAGTTCTTTCACTTTGTCAGATGCTTTATTTGTGCCAGGGATCAAAAAGAACCTGTTATCAGTTTCTGCATTAGCCAAGATTGGCTTGGTTGTGAAATTTGTTGATGACAGGTGTACAGTTCATGATCTATTAAATGGCGATGTGATTATTGCTTCTGGCATTTTATGTCGTGGGCTGTATAAGCTCATAGACTATGAAAGATCTATGAATGATTTGGCATGTGCAGTTCATGATTCTCAGGCTATGTCAGATGCAAAGCTTTGGAATGCACGCTTTGGTCATCTGAATTTTGCTAGTTTGCTACGCCTGCAGAAATCTGAAATGGTATCCTCTTTCCCCAAACTTGAGGCACCTGGAAAACATGTTTGTGAGGGTTGTATTTTGGGCAAAATGCAGCGTTCATCCTTTCCAAAAGATGGTTCAATTCGGGCTATGCAGAAATTGCAGCTTGTACATAGTGATGTCTATGGTCCTATGCAGACACAGTCTTTTGGAAATTACCTTTACTTCGTGAATTTCATTGATGATTCTTCCAGGTATGCATGGGTATATCCACTCAATGCAAAGTCCGAAGTGTTCATGTGCTTCAAACAATTTTTGGTTTTGGCTAAAAATCTGTCAGCATGTAAAATGGGCACCCTCCATTCTGATCGAGGGGGGGAATATATGTCTTCTGATTTTAATGCATTTCTGGCTGAACGTGGGATAAAACACCAGTGTACAGTGCTGTATACACCTCAACAGAATGGAGTTGTTGAATGAAAGAACACGTCACTCATGGAGATGGCGAGGTGCATGGTCAAGAGTCAGGCTTTACCTCATAGTTTCTGGCTTGAGGCTGTCATGTGTGCAGCATATGTACTTAACAGGTGTCCCACTAAAGTGCTGCAGCCTATCACTCCATATGATGCTTGGCATGACCGCAAGCCATCTGTTGCTCATCTGCGTGTTTTTGGTTGTTTGGCATATGCACTAGTGCCTGAACAACATCGCAGAAAATTGAATGATAAGGCAGTAAAATGTATTCTTGTTGGGTACAGTTCTGAAAGTAAAGGCTATTGTGTGTATCATCCACAGACTAAACGCATTCTGGTTAGCCGTGATGTTGTCTTTGTGGAAGATGCTATTCAACCATTGCTTTCATGTACTAAGGAGACATCTGTTAGCTCCAAAGACATGTATGATACTTTGATGCCTCTTTTTACAGGTGGACAGTCTAGTGCTGGTCCTAATGAGGCAACTTCTCAGCCTTTCCAGGTTTCATATGATGATGCAGATCATTCTATTTCTGATGCAGATTTACATGATGCACTTATTGATGAGAGAGCTGATATTGAGCAGGCAAAAACTATCCCAAAATGGCTCGTGCAGACTTTGCATGATAGCAAATTAGATGCACCTTTGTCATATCGTACTCGTTCAGGCTCTCATAGTGCCTCCTTTGCATCAGATTGCTATGCTATGGCTGTGTCTAGTCTCTATGATGAGAATGAACCTATTTGTTTTGATGAAACACAGAATTCAGAAAATTGGATGGTTGTTATGCAATCTGAATATGATGCTATAATGAAGAATGGTACATGGTCTTTATGTGACTTGCCTCCTGGCAAGAAGGCCATTGGCACTAAGTGGGTATACAAGCTGAAGCGTAAACCTGATGGTACAGTTGACAGGTATAAGGCTAGGCTTGTTGCAAAGGGTTATGCGCAGGAAAGAGGCATTGATTTTGATGAGACCTTTTCACCTACATGCCGTATGACTACTGTTCGGAGCATTTGTGCACTTGCAGCCCATCATGGTTGGAGTATACATCAGTTGGACATTAAAACAACATTTCTAAATGGTGACTTGCATGAAGAAGTGTATGTTTTTCAGCCCCGTGGCTTTGTGCAGAAAGGGCATGAAAACCAGGTGTGCAGGTTAAAGAAGGCATTATATGGTTTAAAGCAAGAACCACGTGCTTGGTATGAGAAGATACATGCCTATTTGGTTGCACATGGTTTTGAGAACAGTCCAACTGAAAGCACCTTATATATTAAGCGTGCTAATGATGTGCTTCTGATCATTGTTGTCTATGTTGATGATATGCTGCTCACTGGTCCTATTGAGAAGCATATTGCTGATTTCAAGGCTAGTTTGCATGCCTCATTTGAGATGTTTGATTTGGGGCATTTGCATCACTATTTGGACATTTAGTTTATGCAAGTTGATGGTGGAATGGATTTGTGTCAAACGAAATATATTGACACATTATTGCAGCATTTTGGCCTTGAAGACTGTAAGCCTATTGCCACTCCTATGGAGATAGGTTTACGATTGAGTCTTCATGATGCTGGAGATGCATTTGATGCTGTTCTCTATCAGCAGGCTGTTGGATGCTTGATTTTCTTATGCATTACTCGGCCAGATATTTAGTTTGCTGTCTCACAGATGAGTAGGTTTATGCATTGCCCAGGAGTCACGCATTGGAAGGCGGTTAAGCACATCTTTCGCTACTTGAGTGGTACTCGGCTACTTGGGTTGTTTTATCCCAAGGGGGGATCACTACCGCCAGATTTGCATGCTTTTTCTGACTCAGATTGGGCTGGTTGCTATGACACCCATGTGTCCACCAGTGGTTTTTGCTTCATGCTTGGTAGCTCATGTATATCTTGGTTGAGCAAGAAGGAGCCTACTATGGCCACTTCCAGTTGTGAGGCTGAGAATAGGGCAGCTTTCACAGTGACTGTTGAATGTGTGTGGCTCAGACGGCTTATGGCTGATTTGGGTGTTGGCTAGTCTTTTGCTACCACCATCTTCACTGAGAGTTAGAGCGCATTGGCAATTGCGAGGAACCCTGTGTTCCATGCTCGCACTAAGCACATTGAGGTGCATTATCACTATTTCAAAGAGAGGTTCTCTGCTGGGGAGATCAGCTTGGCATATGTGCCCACATAGGAGAACATAGCAGACCTTTTCACGAAGGCTCTGCCTAGGGAGAAGTTTGAAGCTTTCCGCAAAGCTTTGGGCTTACTTCCTTTTGTGGAGTGATTTCCACATAGCTTGGCATTCCTTATACATGAGTG
Organism: Ceratopteris richardii; assembly: GCA_020310875.1. Taxonomy (NCBI): domain Eukaryota; kingdom Viridiplantae; phylum Streptophyta; class Polypodiopsida; order Polypodiales; family Pteridaceae; genus Ceratopteris; species Ceratopteris richardii. The sequence continues at coordinate 27,697,431 of CM035438.1, forward strand.
CCAGCTCCTTGTTCACCGCATCACTCCCAGGGGGGATTTGTTGATATATTTAGGTAGTGATGTGTGTGAACACACTAGGACCGCCGGGGCACTTTTTCCATCTTTAGGAGGTTTTTTCCCTCAGCTTGTATATACGCTCATTGCCCTAATGGGCTACTCATCTTTGTATATTCTCTAGTAATACATTCTGTATTGTGTGTTTGTTATCCAAGCTTCTTCTTCCTCCTTGTGTTGTTCGCGTGCTTCCGCAGACATCTATCTCCAACAATGTCTTTGAGGCCAGTGATGGGAGGATGCGAATTTTAGAAGCGGGGTGTAGACTTTGTAGGTCCGATTAACCTCCCAGCTACAAAGTCTCATGCTGAATACATTATTTTAGCCACATGTTACCTTACAAAGAGGTTAGAAGTAAAATCCATGACAAAAAATGATGCTCAAACGACAGCTAAGTTCTTATTCAAGAATGTGTTCACTAGATAGTCTCCCACATCTATTGAAACCATATCTAAAAAACTGAACAAACAATGGAATCTTTAGTGGAACTATCATCAATGGAAGTAAATAATAAAGTGCATCTTGGCTTTTCCTTATTCTCAAAAACACTCTATTTTGATTCTTCATAAAGGTATATTGACCAATAGCAAAGCAAAAAAGTTTAATATTACTACAGGTAAGTGCCTCTTCTATGATAGAGAGGAAGATGTTTCCCGCATTTTTATCACCTGCTAGAAAACTCAAAGATTATGGAAGAATATCAACACTTTTTGTTCCTCTTATATTCATCCTAAATTGGGTTACAAACAAACCTTGATTGGTGTCGGTAACAAGTTTGATATTGTGAGTTGGGAATTGTTGAGGTACCGAACACTGTGGTCCATTTGGAAAAATAGGAACAACAAAATGTTTGACAGTCATCCTAAGGATTTCTTGTTCTCTTGTACTAAAGAAACTAAGAGGATTGTTAAGATTTGTAAGAAAGCCATAGTTGATGCCCCTATGAATTCTTACTTTTCTCAGGAGATCATGTATATATTTAAACCGTCTAGTTGGAGAGAAAAAAATCTTTCCATGTCCTCTGGATCTAGGATAAACATGTTGCATTTCCTAGAGTTCTTTATGTAATTGTGGGGGCTTCCCTTCTATACATTAGCAGCTCACTCTAACAATATTAATCTATTTTTATTTTTGCTAAAAAAAAGAAATGTGTGTGTGTGTGCATGGAGGGGTGGTGGGCTAGTACCTTAAAGAGAATCTTATTGTGGTTGATCATGGAGTCAAAGTGATGCAGGTTTCCAACCTATCTAAAATTATTTATTCCTCTCAATCTCATTGTGTAGATGCACATTAATATCATTAGAAGATAATATGACCACAAGATACATTAGCCTTTGATGAAATGAGATATTTTTATATGGCCCCATGGGATGTTATCATTGACCATGCAAGTGAGAGCATGGATTGGAGTGGTAAACAATCAAGGGACCAATTGGGTATCCTTTCCTAAAACGTTTCTTAAGCAAAAATGATGACGAGATTTTAGCATTAATGTTTATCTAAGAAGAGGCATTGCCCCAAACTATAGAAATGGATGACATAAATTTATTTGTGAGATCAAGGTGCTTAAGGCATTGGAGGATAATATTCCATTCCAATATGCCATAAACTTTTTTGAAGTCTACCATAAGAACTCAAAGGTAAAAAACAAACTCATTGACATACTCCAAACTTTCCAAAATGTAAATAATGACCTCTAGGATGGACCTCGTCTTTCTAGTTGGATTTATATTTGAAGGTGATTAGTGATTCACTTTACAATCGCCTTCATAATTATATGATACACAATAAAAAGTAAAATCGTATCTAATGTAATTTATGAAACATCATGCACATAAGCCTTTGGTTGGGTATGTATATCTTCCAATTTCATGTGTGTGTAATTACTAAGGTACATATACACATGAACTTCTAGTTGGCTGTGCACATAATCCATTTAATGTGTCTGGTAGTAATAAATTTAAAAATCAGTACAAAAGTTTCATATCATGTAATTCAATAATAAACATAATGTCAACATATCTTTATTTGGGTGGTTGTGTGGGTGCGGTGAATGAGATGGATAAAGTATTTGAAGTGCATTGTGTTGTGATAATGCTCACACTCTTTTGCCAATGCATGTGTGAGAGAGATAGAGGAGTTTGGATCCAAAATCATGTATATTTATGCCATTTGTTTGTTGGTTTAAGAAGAAGAAAACTAAGAAGACTTTGAGAAGAAGAAGAAGAAGAAGAAGAAGAAGAAGAAGAAGAAGGAGAAGAAGAAAATGAAGAAGAGAAAATAGAAGAAGAAGAAGAAGAAGAAGAAGAAGAAGAAGAAGAAGAAGAAGAAGAAGAAGAAGAAGAAGAAGAAGATGATGATGATGATGATGATGATGATGATGATGAAAAAGAAGAAGAAGGAGGAGGAGGAGGAGGAGGAGGAGAAGAAGAAGAAGAAGAAGAAGAAGAAGAAGAAGAAGAAGGAGAAGGAGAAGAAGAAGAAGAAGAAGAAAAAGAAGACTTCTAGAACTTTCCAAATTTTAGGACAAGAGAGAATGTCCTGTGTGATAAGCAAATACTTAGGTAGAATGCCCTATCAGATAAGCAAAAACAATGTAAAACCAAATAAAAAATGCTTATTTTAGCTTATATTTGAGATACTCTTTCCTCCTATAGTCGATAATAATTTTTACATCTAAGACCTATACATTCCGTGCATAGCTAGAATAGCAAAGGAAGTAACGAGCTCTTGAACCATTTATCCCTAGGCCATAGCCAAATATCTGAAATGTTGTCATCTCGAGAAGCAATACCCTATATGCATTTATAATTGGCAATGAGGAATAACCCATATATTTTGATAGGGACTTGAGAGAGAATAATCCAAAATTAGGGTCTTCAATATAAAGCTTATGTATAACATAGAATCAACCTAGATTTAATTTTAGATGATAGTGACTAATTGAACGTATATCCACTTTTGCATTTTCTTTATTCTCTAAAGCTTTCCTTGTGCCCTTCTAGCTGCTTAGAAAATTATATTCATCTTATTTAGTTAGCTATAAAAAAGCAATAAAAGTATGCAAGTTATGATATGATTTAGGGATTGGAACAATTCAATTGATTAGGCTTATCAAAAGATCTTGGATGGGCTTAATCAATTGATTTTTTTCTCATAAAAATGACAAAAAACCAAACATATTTGGACTAGTTCTTTTGCAAATACCTATTAATGATTAGGGACAAGGGATTTGTATATGGGAAAATTTTAAAATTGCAAGTTCTGAAATGATTCCAGGATATGACTATTCAAGCATCTAAAATAATTGCTTGAATCTATCGTATGTGAAAATCATTTAAAACAAATATTAGTATGCCTATTTCTTATTTCAATATCTATATATGATGATGTATAAGGAGATTGTATAGAGAGAAAATGAAAAAACTCAAGTGATGGAATGAAACTAGGACACAACCAATTCAAGCAATATGGGTCATGGAAAAATCTTCGATGGGGCTAATGGCTTGAATTGTTCGTATGTCAAAACTATTACAAAAAGAGGTAAATTTTCCTATATCTCATGTCAATATCTTTGAATGATGAGGAATAAGGGATTGCATAAGGAGAAAACTGAAAAAATTATGTAATATAATCAATCTAGGACACAAGCAACTCAAGTGATTAAGCTCATCAGAAAATCTTGGATGGGCCTAATCGCTTAAATTGTTCATGCCTCAAAGATGAGTCACAATTGCAAAAGAAGTGGTTTTGGACATACCTTAAACTCATCCTCATATTTACTTAATTCTTATTGTTCCTTTGTCCTTAGAAACTTCCACAATTGAGTATCTGCATCCAAGCAAGTAAATTCCAAACTCTTTTTATCACTCCTCAAAATCTTCATCTAGAAGTTTTGGCTTCTCTTGACATATCCTCTCATAGCAACTAGAAAGTTCTTTGGATGAATATTTAAGTGTATCATTTAACAAGCTCAAATGAAGGCTTAGAAATTCCTCTTTACTTTCTTCCTTCTCGTTTATAAGCTTCTTTGCATCTTCCTCAAATTCAACTATTTTTGTAAGGAAATAATCTTCTCTAAGATTAAAGAGCTCTTGTATGCAATAGAGAGGAATAAAGTCATTCCAAGAGATAAAGTAATAGGGAAGGTTTGGGAGCAGAAGTGATTTTTTAGAGATCTTTACATCTTTTGTATTGCTCTCTAATAGCTGTCTCTACTCTAAAAAAATCCACCAAAAAAATTTTAATCTCTACTAACTTTCTTTGAAGGTTTATCTCTTCAGAAACTTCTTCAACATCAATATATGAATATTTATCAAGGGTCTAATGATGTTTCTTTATCTTCCTCAAGTTCCTTTTGTTAATTTTGTCTCTAGAAGAATGATCAAGCCAATTCAAAAAGCTCATATTTACTAGAATTAGACAACAAACACTTTCATGGTGTGGGGAGAAATCCATCCTCCTAGGGAAGGGGAAAGCCTTTGTGAAATTTATAGTAATTCTCGCCCTATCCAAAGGATCCTTTCCAAAGATGTTTGGGTGAATATATTTCTTGCCAAAGATTACCAGTTCCTCTCCATTGACTATGCTCAGAAAACTATTCCACTCATCCTCAAGAGATGTCTTAGTATTTTCTATAAGCGCTTCAAAATCAAAGGAGGGGTTGAACATTTTCTTTGCATATAGAAATTGGTTGAGTCCCAAACTTCTTGAACCATGATTAGTTCTTAGTTGGACAGACTGTGAGAATCTCATTCTTCTCTTCCATTTCAATATCTTTCATGCGTTTAAGTCTAGATGCAAGGGATGACAAACGCAAGCGAATAGAGGATGTCAAAGATGGTCAAACATGTGCTATCGTTTGAATGAATCATGTATAGAATTCGATCATAGGAGTGCTGACTATGAGTGCACAAAATGTTTTAAGGTAGAAAATGAGAAAAAGACAAGAGATATGATATTTATAGAAGAAAAGAGACATTGGAGAATCCATGTGGACCAATGCGAGCATGCCACATGGAAGGCCTCAAGAATTTCAATAGTGTCGTAGCATTTTGATCCATGAAAATTGATAAATGACTTTGGAAGACAAGAGAATTGAGAGGTTTATGCATATCACATGTGAATCACATGGTTTTGAAACCCAAACAAGAAGGCCTCAAGAGCTTTTTGGAGACCACACAAAATAGAATAGCACATAGTTATTGGCTCTCATTAACTTAGTTTTAGGGAGAATATACTTTTGCTAGTTTTTTTGAATTGGGAGGAAGATGTCCAGCATGTAAAAGGCTGGGGGAGGGCTATTTTAAGTGGAGGTGATTTCTTTTCTTCAACTTAGAAAAAATGCTTGATGGAAGGTGCTCATATTGCATTTTTAGCATGTTTTGATTGCAAGAATAGAGGAAAACTTTGGAGGTACATATGTGGTGCAATATCACAACAAGGAAAGTTTCACTCTTTAAAATAGGGAAAAAAATGGTGTGCAAGAAAAACAATGTCCTTCCTTTGGATAAAGGAGATTCATGGGAAAGCACATCTATGGATTAGACAAACAAGGGGAAAGACTCAAACAGGGAAGCGATAGTGGAAAATGATAGTTCCATTACAAGAAGAAGTTTCTTAGTCTTGGATGAGCACAATCAAGATGGAGAGGACGGACATCGGTAGCACTAGATGGAAACAAAGGAAAAGAATCAAACATTGGAGTCCATTTCGAAAAACAACTTTGTGAAGTTTTGATCATTAGAACGAGACCAATATATTGCAGATTATTGAAGTAGGAATTGTGATGACGGCTATTGCTAATGTTCATTTTTGTGGGTTGCACATTCTTTTTTTCCTTTTGTGAAGGTTCAAGTAAAGTTGGATGATCCTCTTTAATATGGATTGAATGCCGACAAAGTAATACATGTATAAAAAAAAAAGCTTTGATCATTTGGATACACTTGACAGAGCAACTTCTTGAATATATTCATGCACCTAGACGAAGGGTTGGATTGCATGTCCTTATAGTAAATCACGCATCATCTAGTAGAGAAGGAAAACCTCACCACCTAACAAAGTATTTATTTCAAAGGTGTCATGTTGTCGAGTGTCTTACATAGTTTTTGCTTTGCTTTTTGTCTCTATGTTAAAATTTCGTGTCCCGTTTTACTTACATTTATTTATTCATGGGGTAGAGACTGATGTATGTCACACCCCACTACATAGGTTTGTTAGTACAAACAAGTGCCTTTGTGGTTACTATGATGAAGTTTGTAAACGAAGGGTGAGAAAACATTGTAATGAGATGAAATTCATATCAAATGATGTGGTATTATATGTTGAGCCTTGAAAATTCTATTTTCTTTTCCATGAAGAGCTACACAAATTGTAAATAGCAATGATAACAATTATCTATGCCTTCGATCTAGATTGCCAGGCACTATATCAAGAGGTTGTATTTCTTTGTTTTTTGACATTATTGCTGCTAGTCTCTAGAATTAGAAGCCCTAATGGGAGGTACTTAATCATTAGTTAGTCTTTTTAGTTATGAAATATAATTTGTCTAGCTACTTCATGAACCGGATGCAACAAAATGGCAGTTTTTCATGGCACGTATTGAAGACAAAACAGTGTTTTCCACTGTAAGATATGAAACTGAGCCTTTTTAGCAAGATTTCATGCATTTCTTCTCAAATTAAAAGGAGAACATGTCTTTGTTGTCATTCGTTATGACTCAGTGTTAGTAATAGATATGAATCAATTCAACTTATTAAATACGCATGCAATGCAATAACTATCCATGGAAATTCTCTCTCTCTCTCTCTACACTTCCCTTTCCATTCCTCCCTCCTTGCCCCCCACCTCTTAGTTTTCTTTATTTCTCCATTCTCATTCCCTTTCGTTTTTTACCCCTCCCTCTTCTGAGTGCCACACAATATCTATGAAGTCTAAAGGATTGTTTTGGTTCTAGTGTGCAATGATGTGGTGGTGTCTATTGTGTAGTTACTGTGTCCTAAAGTGGATATTGTTTTCCAAGATGGTCAAGGAGAATTTTGGCTCCTTCGAGATGTGGTCCCTCATTGCCTAGTGATTAGTAATTAATGTGGCTCATTGGGTTTGGAACCAAGATAATGAAGCATCCGTCCCCCCATTTGGAGTCACCCCCTTTGGTCTCTCTTCAAAATCAAAAATTTTGAGAAAGCAATAGAAGCTAAAGAAGACTTTCCCAAATGGAGAGTTGTTTGGCCTACACCTATGGGTGGAATCGTTTCAATGATGGATCCATTAGGAATTGTTCCTCTATGGAATCATTGTGAGAAAGAGCCAATTTTCAGGCTTGGAAAGACTTTCATGAAACCGTGTCTCTATTCAAGCGGTTCCTAGACTTCATCCATAACAAATGGAAGCCTCCCAAGTAATCAATCTAGGTGGAGCTTCCCAACCTTCCTTGATTCATTTATGGCTTCATCAAGGAAATTATGAAACCCTTGGGTCACTCATGTCGGAGAATTCCTCTCCTAATCGCAGCGGAAAGTGTAGAAGACCTTCTTAGGATCAAGACTTTTGCCGATAATTGAACCTTCAAATGAAACCTGGTACCAACTAAAAAATGCAACGTATGTGAAACTTTGGTCCCTGAACCTAGACACCTATAGCTTTCAAATGAGCTATCAAACACTCGATTTGGATTAGATTTGGATTGGCAACTCTTTGATACAAAACAAGCTACCTGTCCACTCAGTTAGGCTGAAAATTGGACTTCACTAAAACCTGAATAACTCATAGAGCATAGGGAATTTGATAAAAATCTTCTGAAGAGAAGAAGTACTCAAGATAAAATTTCCAAAGAATGTTTAAACACTAAAAGTGGATACATATATTGAGAGATATGACTCTCACAAGTAGACTACCCAAAAATGGGTGTGCGGCTAAACATACTCTATGAGAGTGAATTGAACGAAATGACTCAAACCAAATGAACTAGCTACAAGGGGACTTCCACACCTTCTTCCTCTCTACTTGAGTGTCCTCCCTTGCCTCTTTTATAGCCAAGTGACCAAAAACTCTCATGATGAGTTTGAGAGCTCTTCTCCATCATTTCTCCACTACTTTGGATATCCACTCCTCTTACAATTCATGTTTTTGGATTTGATTCTCTTTTGAATGATTCTCTTTTAGCCTCCACTACTTGCTGAAGTAAATGCTTCTATTCTTCATTTTTGTATTTTCCTTCTACTTGAAGAAAATCCTTTTTGCAAAAATATATACTAGCTTACTTATTTATTTTTAACACTCCCCCTCAAGCTCAAATGTGAGCTTGCACCTTCAGCCATATCCTGCAAGTTGATGTCGTCCTTGAACCTCTTTAGCTTAGAATCATCTAGGGACTTTGTAACCATGTCTGCAACCTGCTCATTAGTTCCGATGAACTTTATATCCACATCCTTGCTCAAAACTTTTTCTTGAACATAATGATAATGCACTTCTATGTGCTTGCTTCGTCCATGAAACACTGGATTGTTTGTCAAGTGAATGCTTGACATGTTGCCACCATAAATTGGAATGGTCTCCACCTGCACATCAAGATCAGCCAAGAGCTTCTTAATCCACATAGCTTCACAAGTTGCAAAGGCTAAACCTCTATATTCAGCTTTTGTAGATGATAGTGCAATAGTAGGTTGCTTCTTTGAGCTCCATGTGATAGGTTTGCTACCTATCATGAACACATAACCTGAAGTGGATCTTCTATCTTCCTTCGAACCAGCCCAATCAGCATCACTGAAGCCCTTTACCTGCAATAAAACAATGCATGATTGACAGTGTGCTTCACATATCTTAGCACTCGTTTGGCTGAATTTAAATGTTCACTTGTTGGAGCTTGCATAAATTGAGAAAGAACTCCAACAATATAACACAAATCTGGGCTTGTGATCGTAGCATAGATCAATGAACCTATAATACTCCTGTATGTAGTTACATCATGTAACTTCTCTCCATCATTTGAGCATAGCTTCACATTTGTGTCCATAGGTTGAGTGAGTGGTTTGCATTCACTCATTCCAAATCTGAAAAGAACATCCAACAAGTACTTTCTTTGCATCAAGTAGATGCCATCTTTCCCATAGAGTATCTAAATGCCTAAAAAGTATTTCAGCTCACCAAGATATGAAATTTTAAACTCCTTATCGAGTTTTCTTTTTATCTCTTGTATTCTTGCAACATTACTTCCTGTTATGATGAGATCATCAACATATATGCAAATATATACCTACTTGCCTTCTTCTTTCTTCATGTAGAGAGAGGGATCTGCATTACTTGGACTAGTATACCCACACCTTGTGAGATACTCGACCAATCTTTTATAGACCAAGCACGTGGTGCTTGCTTCAGCCCATACAAAGCTTTCTTCAATCTACAAAGAAAATTTGGATGCTTTTTGTCTTCAAATCCAATCGATTGACTCATGTATACCTCTTCTTGAAGTTCACCATTGAGAAAAGCATTTCTTATGTCAAGTTGGTACAATGGCCATCTCCTTGCTGCACTCACTACAATCAAGGTTCTAATTGTTCCCATCTTTGCAACCGGGTTGAAAGTCTCTTCTTAGGCGATGCCGTGAGTTTGCTTGAATCCTTTTGCTACTAGTCTAGCTTTATGCCTTGCTAAAGAACCATCAGCATTTCTCTTTATTTTAAACACCCATTTATTTGGAACAATCTTCATACCTTGAGCCTTTGGAACTAGCTCCCATGTGTGATTGTCCTTGAGAGCTTTCATCTCTTCTTGCATAGCTTCTTGCCATTCTTTTTGTGTACATGCTTCTTCATATGCATCCGGTTCTTTGTCTTTGACCACCTCTGTCATATATGCAAAATGCTTTGCAATAAAACTATCATAGCTCAGCCTTTCAATTGGATACCTTGCTCTTGAAGACCTCCTTTCATTTCATTTTGAACATTGCTTCTTCAATCGGTTCAACTTTACCTTTGGTGTGATCACCTCTTCATACTCTTCTTCACTTGCATTTGAATCACTATTTTGGGTAGCACTTTCAGCTTTAGATCTTTCATAAGCTGATGTTGGTGATGAGGAATGACTCCTTAGCCTCCCCTTCCATGTTGAGCTTTCTCCAAGTGATGTAGAAGCTTGTGGACTTGACATTTGAGTGCTTGTTTGCTGAAATTCTTCTTGAACAGCACCTCCATCATCTTCGCAATCTTCTTCAAGAATCTTCTCTTTCCCTTTGTCTCCAAACCATGGTCTTAGCTCATCAAATACCACATCTCCTGAGACTCGTAGCTCCTTTGTCACCGGATTGTAGCACCTATATCCCTTTTGCTCCGATGAATAACCAATGAAAATACATTTTTCTGACTTTGCCTCCATCTTTGTCCTCAGTTCTTGAGGGATGTGAACATAACACACACATCCAAAAACTTTGAGATGTGTAAGGTCAGGTTTCTTATCGGAATAGACCTCCTCGGGAGTAAGATTATGCACTCCAGCCATTGTGCACTTGTTCATCAAATAAACAGCCGTACTAGCTGCTTCAGCCCAATAGTTTAGTGGCACCTTCATCTTGTTGAGCATGCACCTTGCAACTTCTGTGATATGTCTATTTTCCTTTCAGCTATTCCATTTTGTTGACGTGTGTACCTACATGTAAATTGTCTCTTGATGCCATTTTCATAAAGAAAATCTGAAAATTCTTTGGAGAAATATTCTCCTCCTCCATCTGACCTCAAGGTCTTTATGTGGCATCTTGTTTCCTTTTCTACCTGTGCTTTAAATCTCTTGAACATGGAGAACACATCTGATTTTTGTTTTATGCAAAACATCCATACTTTTCTTGAATGATCATCAATAAAAGTGAAAAAATATCTATTACGAGCCATTGATGGTTGTGTGATGGTCCCCATACATCTGTGTGTATCAAGTCGAGGACATTCCTCGCCACATAGTTGCTCTTCTTGAATGGTTGTCAAGTTTTCTTTCCTAGTTGGCATGCTTCACAAAACTCATGTAGTCGACCATCATTGAATCTTGGAAGACCTCTTACCACTTCATGGTTGTTCATGTCCTTGAGCTTGGGAATGTTGATATGTCCAAACCTTTTGTGCCACAAATCAATTTCAGCAATCCTCTTGTTTCCAAACTGAATATACATCACCTTTCCATGTGGTTGTTGAATGTCCAAGGTGAACATCCTACCTTCTTTCCTTCCTTGAGGAATGACCTTGAATCCTTCTTTTGGATTCTTTATAAAGCAACCTTTTTCATTGAAGATAACATAATATCCTTTCTCTACCATTTTCCCTACTGAAATCAAATTCTTTGCAATAGTAGGAACATGAAGAACATCATCCAATACCTTTCTATCTCCAAGCTTGATATCTCCAACATGCTCAATTGCATGTTGAGTTTCATCGTCGGTCTCCGCACATCCTTTTCCACTTGGAGCTTATAGGTTTGTGATTAAATCTCCTTGGCATGTCATATGGTTGCTGCAACCTGAATCTATGAACCATTTTTTATCATCACTTCTCGAGTTGTTGTAGTCATGCTTCATGGCAAGCATGGTTTGCTTGTTTCCTTCACTTGATGTACTCGCATAGTTATTTTGGCTCCATAGGTTGCCTCCATTCAACCTTCCATTCTTTTGCCAACAGTCATTTGCATAATGTCCTAGTTTACCACAATGATAACATGTTATACCTTTATGAGGATTGTATGAACCTCGACCTCTTCCTCTATTTCTTTCTCGACCTCTTCCATGTGTGTTGTCATTTGAGTTGTCCTTGTTGTCCTCCGAGCTGTATTGGCTGAAATTTCTATTGTTGTAGCTTCTTCCTCTTCCTCTCCAGCCTCCTCTTGAGTTGCTTCCTCTACCTTGTCCTGCATATATTATTTGACTATGGCTGTCCTTACCTTTGTTGCCTTCTCCTTGTTGAGCAACCTCTTCAGCCACAAGATTTGGTATAATCTTGTCGAATGTTGGGAGAGGATCTCTATAAAGCATATTTGTGATGAGGGGCTTCCACTTTTCTTCACTCCTTAAGCCATTGAGGGTTGTTTGGACGATGTCTTCCTCTTCTATCTTGCATCCAACTGATGCTAGCTGATCTCGAAGCTCCTTGATCCTCAATGTATACTCACTAATGCTTGGTTTGAACTTTTCTTCATGTTGTTGAGCTCGTTCTTGAGTTGCATCCTCTGAAACCTTATTGAGGTAGCATACACCTTCTCCAATGCTTCCCAAACTTCCTTGGCTGTTTCTAAGCTTTGAACATGACCGATCATAGTGTTAGAAATAACTTGTGAGATGAGGAACATCACCCTTTGATTCCTCTCTTGCCAATCAGCAAATTGTCTCCTTTGTGCCGGAGTAATGTTGGGATCTTCAAGGTCCACCGGTTGTGGATCGTCTCCAATAACTAGACTCCATAAACCTTTACCTTTAAGGTAATTTGTCATTCTATACTTCCAAGATTGAAAATTTTCTTGGTCTGACTTCTCAACTTGTTGTCCTAAATCAGTCATTGAAAACTTCCAAGATTGAAGTTTACCTCACGCTCTCTCTTGACTTCACAAAGCTCCCCCTTGATTTGTAGCTTCTCCTTTGCTTTAATTCAGATCCAATGCTTTGCCTCTTCAAGATCCAATGCTCTGATACCAATTGTTGGAGAATTCCTCTCCTAATCGCAATGGAAAGTGTAGAAGACCTTCTCAGGATCAAGACTTTTGCCGATAACTGAACCTTCAAATGAAAACTAGTACCAATTGAAAAATGAAATGAACTTGAAACTTTGGTCACTCAAACTAGACACCTATAGCTTTCAAATGCGCTATCAAACACTCAATTTGGATTAGATTTGGGTTGGAAACTCTTTGATACAAAAAAGGCTACCTGTCCACTCAGTTAGGCTGAAAACTGGACTTCACTAAAACCTGAATAACTCACAGAGCATAAATAATTTGATAAAACTCTTCTGGACAGAGGAATTACTCAAGATACGCTTTCCAACGAATGTTTAAACACTAAAATTGGATACATATATTGAGATATATGACTCTCACACGTAGACTACCCAAAAATGGGTGTGTGGCTGGACATACTCTATGAGAGTGAACTGAACGAAATGACTCAAACCAAATGAACTAGCTACAAGGGGACTTCCACGCCTTCTTCCTCTATACTTGAGTGTCCTCCCTTGCCTCTTTTATAGCCAAGTGACCAAAAACTCTCATGATGAGTTTGAGAGCTCTTCTCCATCATTTCTCCACTACTTTGGATAGTCACTCCTCTTACATTTCATTTTTTTGGATTTGATTCTCTTTTGAATGATTCTCTTTTAGCCTCCACTACTTGCTAAAGTAAATGCTTCTATTTTTCATTTTTGTATTTTCCTTCTACTTGAAGAAAATCCTTTTTGCAAACATATATACGAGCTTACTTGTTTATTTTTAACAACCCATTGTCCTCCAAAGAAAGATATTGGGGTATCGATCCATGAAGGATCAGCCTACTCATTTATCACAAGCTGGCACCCCTAGATCTTTGTTGAAGTGGATTTCAACAATGAGCTCCTCGAAAAAGTAAATATTGACATAGGAGCACTTAATCTATGGGAACAAGAATTGGTTTTTAAGAACTTACCAAACACTTTCTTTCATTGTGGCACATAGGGTCATTGGATCAAAGATTGTGCATTGAGATAGAAGTCATAAAGGGCAAACTAGAGAGGGGAGCGGTTAGAAGTAGTTATTCATGTTGTCTAGTCCAAGGAAGATAAAACTTGGGAGGATTATGCCATAGGTAATACGGATAATGAAAAGGCTATACAACAAGGAAGATAACTCAGATATTAAGCATTTAATCATTCGTTGTAGCATACTTGATTCATTTACAAAGAAAGCAGCTACTTTGAAAGGCAAGGTCCTATTGGAATTCCCCTAAAAGATCCTACTCAAATTGAAATGCCTTCTCTCACTCTTGCCACTGCAAAGAAAAAAATAAGAAGAGAAAAATAAGAAAAAATGGAATGAAACCCCAAGTAGAAAATACCTATTCAATCCAAAATGGCTATCATCTCATTCAACATTCCGGGACCCAGGAACCCCTCTAGAGTAACCATTATTAGCCAATGGTTTGAGTATAAATGCATTATTCTAGGCTTTATTTTCATCAAAGCGGTCAAGATTGATGGTAAGGAGCTTTTCAAAAGACTCCAAAAAGTCTTATCTCTTCAATATTTGATCTCCACCAACCACCCTAGGGGTAGCACTAGCACTATTATTAGATTTAGGACCATTTGTTCTTCATCTCTCTTGAGTTCTAGTATGGAATCTCACCATGGGTGGATTCCAATGTCCTTTCCCTACCTTTGGATATTATCTTTTGTAGATATCTTAAGATGGTAGAAGTCATCTTTGATAGGTAGGTGCAAAAGGCCATGTGATTGGTGGAGAGGACAAAATTGACAGGGACTAGAAAAGCTCAATCATGATCTAGTGGAGGTCAAGGGCTAGCAAACAATTTCTTGCTCAAGCCTTTAGTTTGGCAAAATTTTCACAAAAGCTACACTTCATGGATGATATTTACCCCAAAGAATCAGTGACATCCTAGAGTTTGGAGCCCTCACCCAATGCATGGATTTAGTGTTTTCTCATGACTATCCTACTATGTTAATATATCAGCCTTTTGTGAAGACTAAGAAAGCCCCGTGGATCCATGCCAGCCCCATGACCTTTCCCCTCCCTTCTGTTCAAAATGATCTCTCTTATGTAAAAACATGCATTTAGTATCCAATACTCTCCATCCAGAAGTTGTTCTTTACCTATCAATCAGACCCATGCTATCATGCATCACACATAGAAGGAAATTTTCCACATCCGAAGAGATTGTATGGACATCCTTTACATAAGACGTTTTAAGGCTTAAGACTGAAGTCAATAAAGGAAACATGTGCTTGCAAAAAGGCTTACTAATTTTCAATGGTATGCTTAGACGTGAAGAAGAAATTAATAGAAAGAAGCTTCAAATTTACTTTAAAGTTTCATGGGTGGGAAAATGATCAGCTCTCTAAAGAAATTTGCAAAATTCCAGTGAATAAACTATCCAAAAATGTTACTTGGTGCATGATTGGCAATAATGGAATAGAATGTGCTTCAAAAGAAGACAATTGCACATTGATCATTGATCACTTCAATGTTCTTTCTGGTAATTCTTCTCCCCTTATGCCTCACAAACATGAGTGCATGGCCTCCATATTTTGGGCCATAACAAAAAACATTCTACTTAAAACTATGCACATACTATCTGATTAAATAAGAAATTATTAGGGCTATGGACCCCCTACCCTTAGGCAAGAACCTAGCAAAGAATGGATGCATTAATGAATTCTTCAAACCTTTTAAGGAAGTCTTGGAGGTACCTCTTTCCTTAGTGTGATGGGAGGCTATAAGTTAGAGCTCATTGCCATAAGTTCTGAATATGGTTGCTATCAATTAGCTCATTCAAGAAAAGGAGATGGCAAAAATATAATTGAAAGATGGTGCCTAATCACGATGCTTCAGATGAGGAACAAAATACTCGTTAAGATCATTGCGAGCAAAAATAATGATTGTATCTAATCATGCATCAGTGAAGCTCGGAAGGACTTTATCAAGGGTTGATCTATTCTCGAAACCCATCAATATCTAGGAAGGTATGAAATATGTGAACAAATCTTCCCAAAAATCTCTCTTCCTCAAGATTGACTTTACTAAAGCATATGACAAGCTTGAATGGGAGTTCATCTTGTAATCACTTAAGGATATCAATTCTGACACTAGATTTATAAAGAAGATTTCCATGTGCCTGGGTAATACCTTGGCTCGGATTAGCATTAATAGCCTCCTCTCTTCAGCCACTTGCCTGAAATGTTCAATCAAACAAGGTTTTTCAACGCCATAAGGAGTTAGGATGGAGCACTTCAACTTCAAATAGAACACAATTTCTTATCAGTTAGTAAGTGCAGAAAGTATGATAAAAGATTTGCTAAAGTAAAGAGATTCCTTAACACGGCAATACAAGGAAATAAATCTCTAGGGATGCTCTACAGAAACCTCTCCCCAGGATGGATTGTAACCAAGACATGGGCTCTTATATTCCACACCTCGACGGAATAGGCATTAGAAAGGGATTGTAAATGATGAACGAAATTACACATAACATAAATATTTTTTTCGTGTATGTTGGCTTAGCTGGCTGTGTCCTTCGCCTTTCAAGATTGGAAGTACAAGTTCAATTCTCCGGGTTCTCCACCACCATTGAGTGCTGAGATTATTAAATTGGGTATCCCTTTCTATTATGTACGTTATCTCGAGCTCTCTATTCTAGTAGTTGCTAGGCATTCAACCCCTCCCTTGTTGGATTTAAGAAGCTTCAGATATGTTGATATATTTAGGTAGTGATGTGTGTGAACACACTAGGACCGCCGGGGCACTTTTTCCCTCTTTAGGAGGTTTTTTTCCCCCGGCTTGTATATATGCCTATTGCCCTAATGGGCTACTTGTCTTTGTACATTCTCTTATAATACATTCAGTATTGTGTGTTGTGCTCCAGGCTTCTTCTTCTTCCTTGTGTTGTTTGCGTGCTTCCGCAGACGTCTAACTCCAATAATTAGTATTACAGCAGGTCGTCGCTTCATCTAGGACCCCATCGACACTCCTCCGGTTTGCAGTCTAAGAATCGCACGAATTTTGGTGAGCATACTCAGCGTGTTTCCGAGATCAAAACAACTTCGCTCTGTGGTGCCGAAATCACAATCTGAGCTCGTTTCGACCTCCGAAAGCACTATCGCAATGTTTGTGCATGCTATTTTGTCTTTTTGTGCCAAAGGTATATACCAGTTTTTGTTCACAAGCTTAAGCATCTCAAAGTCTGCTACAGGTCTAGCAGAACTCGTCTGGGCAGTTTCGTTCAACTTTTTGACATACAGTCAATTTTCTGCATCAAGGTATTTTAGTCACCGGCCATGGCTGAAAGCAGTGATGTATTCCGTATGTTGGCTGTTGAGGATAAGTTGGATGGTACCAACTACCCATTATGGGCTTATATGATGCGACATGTATTGGTTGCAAGAGGATTGTGGATCATTGTGCAGGGTGCTGAAAGACATCTTGTTACACCTCTGACTAGAGGTACTGCAAATACAAGTGCTTGAGCTGATGAAGATGGTGTCGAAGATGATATTCCTTAGATTCCTGTTCGTGTTGCTATTTCTGCTGCACCTACTGCTGAGCAAATTCGTTGGGATGGCAGAGATGCCGAGGCACATGCATTGATAGCTTCGTCTGTCAAACATGCCATTATTCCTCACATTCGCTCTTGCAGAACAGTTAAGGATGCTTGGGATACACATACCACATTGTACCAAGCTAGGAATGAGACTCGTGTTGCTTACCTCCGAAAACAGTTGGAGAGTGAGCACATGAATGAAGGTGATTCTATGGACAGTTTCCTAACGAAGATCAAAGATTTGAAGGAACAGTTGACTTCTGTTGATGAGGTTATACCAGATAGCTCACTTGTGTAGACCGTTCTGAATGGTCTTCCTGACTCATATCAGAGTTTTGCTTCTACTCTTAGGCTGATAATGGAAGGAAATCAAAATGCCTTATCACTTGAGGAGTGTTGAGCCCATAAATGTCATGTTGGTCAAAGTCAACTGCAGTCAAAGTCAACAGGTCAAAGTCAACAGGTCAAAGTCAACAAGGTCAAGGTCAAAGTCAACAGGTGCAAAGTCAAAGTGCGTAAGTGCAAGTGTCAAAGTGCACAGGTAGTGCACAATGAATTGTCCACAAAGGGTAAATTGGAGAAAATAGGTTGCAGGTTGCAGAGGTACTTTCTCTAATTTCCCTAAGGTTCAAAGTGTGTTTTAAAGTGTTTTGGAAGGTTCAGGTGAACCCCCCTTATGTGCAAAAGTGAAGAATTAAAAGGAAATGTGAAGGCATGTGAAGCGGCAAAGTGTACGCACAGGTGAAAGTATGGCCCCCATTAAAATTTTTGGTTTTAGACTAAAGTCACTACAGGACAAAACAGTGAGTAGTTGGCTGCCACTTGTGAGAGCAATCTTGGGACATCAAAGTGAGCACCAAGATTCACTTGCAGTTAGGAGCGTACGTGATCGGCACACTCAAATCAAGGAAGAGCCATTCTTAGACCAAGGTTAGAGTAAGCAAGAGAGCATAGGCTAAGTGGAGCAAGAGAGGGAAGTGCAAGAGTCACCAGAGTACGTCGCACAGAAGTGGAAGTGCAAGGTGCATAGAGAGTGACCAAGGATTTTGGTGCAGAGAAGTGCTAAGCTATAGTTCCCCCAAGTATCTCAAGGTCCTTTGGCAGTGTACGCTTGCCGACAGCAGGTATTCACTCCTCCCCCTTTGTGGAAGCTTGGTGCAAGGTGTGCACAAGGAGAAGCTTGAAGCAGGTGGAGGTCTGTTGCAGAGGAGGTCGGCAGCAAGAGGACATTGGGATATTGGATATTTTGTAATTGGGCACTCTGTGGGATTGTGCACAGAGGTATTGGTGTATCTTGTATTTCAAACATTGTACTTTTCTTATTGTAATCAAACGGCAGAAACTTCCAAGGTGTATTTTCTCTTTTGGTCTTTTCATTTTCTCCTACAAACCCTCAAACTCCTTCTTGTCAAAGAATCCCCCAACAAATTTGGCACGCCTGGTGGGACATCCAAGGAGCTTTGAGCATAGGAGGCTATATATTGCCATTGGAGGACAATATTTCAGTGTCGACAACATTACTCCAGTGGGCCAAAAGGTGCATACTTTTATCAAGTGTCTCATTTTAAGTGGACTATGCATAGCTCATGACCGCGACCCGGTCACAAACCTTGAGAATCAAGTGCAAGCAGACAAGAAGAAAGACGAACAGAAGATCATCGAGTCCACTTTCATCGACTTCATCGGTAGGAAGCATGGCAGGACAGGTGGACCTAGAAATCTTGCTCTCCAGATTAAACATAAAATTTCCCTCCTTCAGGGGTTTAGCCCAGGAGGACCCAGATGAGCACATTCGACGATTTCTTGCATTATGTAAGACTAGGGGGCTAATGGGTAGGGAAGATGCTTTCTTGATACTCTTCCCAGCCACATTGGAAGGACTGGCAGACAAGTGGTTCAGCCAGTTTGCTGAAAACCACTTTACCACTTGGGATTTGATGAAGGATGCTTTTAGAAATCAATTCCAGCAGGGGAACACAGCAGAGATTATCATAGAAGAGCTAGAGAACTTGAGATTGGGTCCAGGAGAAAAGTTCCCAGAATTTGTGACCAGAGCCAAAGCACTAATGGCCAAATTACCAGATCCACCCCATGATTTTTTTGTCAAGAAATGGTTAGCCAAGCCCCTACCAGTAGCCACTCAATGCAAAATAAAGGAATTAGTATTACCTACAGCCTCCATAGAGGAGTTCATCACCACGGCTACAAGACTGGAGCAAATAAGGCACCAATATGGGACAACTTCTTCACCACCAACATATGGTACAGACATGGAGGATCCAGTGACCCAGCTGAGGAGGGAGTTGGAGGGCTTAAAGAGAAATAAGCCCTACAAAGAGGAGGAGACTGCTGTGGCTCAATTGAGAAGGGAGATTGAAGCACTCAAGCTCCAAAAGGAAGAGGAAGCCCAGGCAGAGGAATTAGCTCAGCTGCGACAGGAGTTGCAGGAGCTCAAAGGAGGAGGCATCAAGAGTGGTCTTTGGTGTTCCATGTGCAGCAAACAAGGGCATATAGTAAGTGAGTGCCCTCTGTTAAGTGTAACTTGCCAATTATGCAGGAAGGTTGGCCATGAGGCCCATGAATGCCAATCAAGAGGAATGCCTGCAACGACATACTGGACCCAAGGAGGACCCCCAACAACCACAAATGTGATGGCTGCACAAAATCAAGGTAACACTTATAACCCTAGACAGAGGGATAATTTTGGAAATGGGCCTAGAAGGCCAATTATTTGTTTCAGATGTGGGGAATGTGGGCACTATCAAAGTAGGTGGACCCTACCAGAAAATGCTCCCCCTTGCAGAAACTGCCCAGAGGCCAGAGACCACTACACAATTTGTTGTCCTAAGAATCAAGCCTCTTCATCTGGGCCCCACATTCAAATGATTTCCGTGCAGGAAGAAGAAATGGCAAATCAAGTTAAGGTGCCATCACCATCTACCAGGGTGGTGCAGTTAGAGGAAATTGACTCTTTTACTGTGCAGACAAGAAGCAAGGGGAAGGCTCCAGTGGACATGGGTCAAGAATCATTGATTAATGGATTAAACAGAGACAAAGGTGTGTCTGAAGACCAAGCCACCACAAGTGCAGACACAAGGCAAAAGGAAAATTGCACAGGTACCAGTGATGCCATTGGACATGCATTCAGCAGGGCTCATGAGGAGTTGGATAAGTCAAATGGAGCCCAAGCTCTTAAGGAATCAGAAGCCTCCAGACTGCTCAAGTCCATGAAAAAGGAGGTTAGTATTTTTGATTTAATAAGGATTGATGGGAAGTTCAGGTCAGAACTCTTGCAGATAATTGATGAAATATCCACAACAAGCTTAGTGGCAAAAGCTGCTGTTATGCATAAAGATAAATATGCAGGGGAAGCACCCCTCACAGATTACAAGAGCCCTCGGCTAACCATTTCTATTAAAGGTCATGAGTTTCAAGGAGTTATTGTGGATGGTGGTTCTGGCATTAACTTGATGCCTGAATATACCATGAAAAAGATTGGACTATACCCTTCACAACCTGCCAACTTCACTGTAACAATGGCAGACCAAAGCATAGTAAGGCCTATGGGAGTGGTTCTTGGAGTCCCAGTCAGGATACAAGGTACTATCTTTAACTTGGACTTTGTTGTTTTAAGGCTGCCACAGGTAGAAGGAAGCTTCCCACTGTTAATTGGGAGACCTTGGTTAAGGCATGCCAATGTGCTGCATGATTGGGGCAAGGACACAATGTGGGTAAAGCAAGAGGGAAAAGAGTTGCAGCAGATAATTTTAGAAGAAGGCCCAGATAATCAGAAAAATACTAGCATGATGCAGACAATCGGTATTTGTATGGAAGAAGAAGTGGTGGACAACCCAGAAGCAGACCTATTTGAAAGAGCAGATTTATATGAAGATGAAAACATGTTGGCTTGGCTCCATGCAGAAGACCCATCCTCCTGCTATGGAATTTTTCCAAACTCATGTATAGAAAAAGCATATGAAGAAAAAGAGGAAATCACTCAGGTTGAAACAGTAGCAGTCAAAGGCCATAGCAAAGCGAAGAAAAGCAAAGTCCTTACATGCAGCAGTGATAAAGCTACTCAAATTCATATATCAATGGCCACTTTTTTATGGATTTTGGTATGGCTATCATCTGTTATTTCAATTCTTATGGTAGCAAGTGCAGGGCTTTACAAGAATGTGGAAGTTGCTACTGCCAGTATTTGGGAACATAGGGTTCCTCTGGATGAAGAAGCTAGAGTAGTAAAATTAAAATTTTGCAAATCATATCATAAAGTTGCTGGAGGAGATAACATTCTAATGAAGGATTTAGGGTACTCCTCTCAGATGGCCAGGGTGCCCCAGGAGAAGACTAAAGCAATGAAGTGCAGTACAAATGCAGATTATGGAGGAGTCTCTCTCAGTCAACAATACAAGGCTCAAGGCCTACTATCAAGCCAACTGAAGTTTTATGGATCACCTGGACCCTGAAAAAATTGTCCAGGTTGTACATAGTCTTCTCTCGTCATTTTTACTTAAGTTTTAGTAGTTTTCTTATCCATTTCATGCTTGTTTCTTGAGGTTTTAGCAAATTTAGCAGTCATTTCATCCACTTTGCAAAGGCACAAATTTTGGAATTTTTTAGAAAATTTTTCAGATTTTTTCAGGCATTTTTTTTGGACTTTTTCTAGTATTGTCGCCTTTTTCATGTGACTTTTTATTGCCCAATTTGAGGAATAAATGGAGGATCTCCGTGGTTTGATGAAGGATTTTAGGCTCCACATGAAGAAAATTTCATCAGAATTTTTTCAGAATTTTTTTATAATTTTTTGGCCAATTTTTGGCATTTTTTTCAGATTTTTTGGCTATGTCAGATGCAAAGCTTTGGCATGCACGCTTTGGTCATCTGAATTTTGCTAGTTTGTTACGCCTACAGAAATTTGAAATGGTGTCCTCGTTCCGTAAACTTGAGGAACCTGGAAAACATGTTTGTGAAGGCCGTATTTTGGGCAAAATGCAGTGTTCATCCTTTCCAAAACATGGTTCAGTTCGGGCTACTCAGAAATTGCAGCTTGTACGTAGTGATGTCTGTGGTCCTATACAGACACCTTCTTTTGGAAATTATCTTTACTTCGTGACTTTCATTGATGATTTTTCTAGGCATGCATGGGTATATGCATTGAAGGCAAAGTCCGAAGTATTCATGTGCTTTAAACAGTTTTTGGTTTTGGCTGAAAATCTGTCAGCATGTAAAATGGGCACCCTCTGTTCTGATCGAGGGGGGGAATATATGTCCTCTAATTTTAATGCACTTCTGGATGAACGTGGGATAAAACACCAGTGTACAGTGCCATATACACCTCAACAGAATGGAGTTGCTGAATGAAAGAACAGGTCACTCATGGAGATGGCGAGGTGCATGGTCAAAAGGCAGGCTTTACCACGTAGTTTCTCGCTTGAGGCTATCATATGTGCAGCATATGTACTGAACACGTGTCCCACTAAAGCACTATATTCTATCACTCCATATGAGGCTTGGCATTACCGCAAGCCATCTGTTGCTCATCTGCGTGTTTTTGCTCGTTTGGCATATGCACTAGTGCCTGAAGAACATCACAGAAAATTGGATGATAAGGCAGTAAAATGTATTTTAGTTGGGTACAGTTCTGAAAGTAAAGGCTATCGTCTGTATCATCCACAGACTAAACGCATTCTGGTTAGTCGTGATGTTGTCTTTGTGGAAGATGCTATTCAGCCATTGCTTTCATGTACTAATGAGACATCTGTTAGCTCCAAAGACATGTATGATACTTTGATGCCTCTTTTTACAGGTGGACAGTCTAGTGCTAGTCCTAATGAGGCAACTTCTCAGCCTTTGTAGGTTTCATATGATGATGCAGATCATTCCATTTTTGATGCAGATTTACATGATGCACTTGTTGATGAGAGAGCTGATATTGAGTAGGCAAAAACTATGCCAAAATGGCTAGTGCAGACTTTGCGTGATAGAAAATTAGATGCACCTTTATCATATTATACTCATTCAGGCTCTCATAATGCCTCCTTTGCATCAGATTGCTATGCTATGGTTGCGTCTAGTCTCTGTGATGAGAATGAGCCTATTTCTTTTGATGAAGCACAGAATTCAAAAAATTGGATGGCTGCTATGCAATCTGAATATGATGCTATAATGAAGAATGGTACATGGTCTTTATGTGACTTGCCTCCTGGCAAGAAGGCCATTACCACTAAGTGGGTATACAAGCTAAAGCGTAAACCTGATGGTACAGTTGACAGGTATAAAGCTAGGCTTGTTGCAAAGGGTTATGCGCAGGAAAGAGGCATTGATTTTGATGAGACCTTTGCACCTACATGTCGTATGACTACTGTTCGGAGCATTTGTGCACTTGAAGCCCATCATGGTTGGAATGTACATCAGTTGGACATTAAAACAACATTTGTGAATGGTGACTTGCATGAAGAAGTGTATGTTTTTCAGTCCCGTGGCTTTGTGCACAAAGGGCATGAAAACCAGGTATGCAGGTTAAAGAAGGCATTATATGGTTTAAAGCAAGCACCACATGCTTGGTATGAGAAGATACATATCTATCTCGTTGCACATGGTTTTGAGAACAGTCCAACTGAAAGCACCTTATATGTTAAGTGTGCTAATGATGTGCTTCTGATCATTGTTGTCTACGTTGACGACATGCTGCTCACAGGTCCTATTGAGAAGCATATTACTGATTTTAAGGCTGATTTGCATGCCTCATTTGAGATTTCTGATCTGGGGCATTTGCATCACTATTCGGGCATTAAGTTTATGCAAGTTGATGGTGCAATGGCTTTGTGTCAAACAAAATATATTGACACATTATTGCAGCGTTTTGGCCTTGAAGACTGTAAGCCCATTGCCACTCCTATGGAGACAGGTTTACGTTTGAGTCTTCATGATGCTGGAGATGCATTTGATGCTGTTCTCTATCAACAAGCTATTGGATGCTTGATTTACTTATGCATTACTCGGCCAGATATTCAATTTGTTGTCTCACAGATGAGGAGATTTATGCATTGCCTAGGAGTCAAGCATTAGCAAGCGGTTAAGCGCATCTTTCGCTACTTGAGTGGTACTCGGCTACTTGGGTTGTTTTATCCCAAGGGGGGATCACTACCGCCAGATTTGCATGCTTTTTCTGACTCTAATTGGGCTGGTTGCTATGACACTCCTGTGTCCACTAGTGGCTTTTGCTTCATGCTTGGTAGCTCATGTATATCTTGGTTGAGCAAGAAGCAGCCTACTTTGGCCACTTCCAGTTGTGAGGCTGAGCATAGGGCAGCTTTCACAGCTACTATTGAGTGTGTGTGGCTCAGACGCCTTATGGCTGATTTGGGTGTTGGTTAGTCTTCTACCACCACCATCTTCATTGACAGTCAGAGCGCATTGGCAATTGCGAGGAACCCTGTGTTCCATGCTCGCACTAAGCACATTGAGGTGCATTATCATTATATCAGGGAGAGGTTTTCTGCTGGGGAGATCAGGTTGGCATATGTGCCCACGCACGAGAACATTGCAGACCTTTTCACGAAGGTTCTGCCTAGCAAGAAGTTTGAAGCTTTTCACAAAGCTTTGGGCTTACTTCCTTTTGTGGAGTGATTTCCACATAGCTTGGCACTTCCTTATACATGAGTGCCAGCTCCTTGTTCACCGCATCACTCCCAGGGGGGATTTGTTGATATATTTAGGTAGTGATGTGTGTGAACACACTAGGATCACCGGAGCACTTTTTTCCCTCTTTAGGAGGTTTTTTTGCCCCGGCTTGTATATACGCCTATTGCCCTAATGGGCTACTTATCTTTGTACATTCTCTAGTAATACATTCAGTATTGTGTGTTGTGCTCCAAGGTTCTTCTTCTTCTTCCTTGTGCTGTTCGCGTGCTTCTGCAGACATCTAACTCCAACAAGATATACTTTCTAATTAATTCAAGATGTATACTTTCTAATTATTTCAAGATATATGTAAAAGTATATTTCACTATGGAACTTCCTTTGAAAAAAACATAAATATAAGTCACACTACCGAATACACGTCTTCTTGTGCTTCACAAAGTAAATTAGTGTTTGAGCGAATCACTAATTACGTTGAAGTTTATATGGCATTCCGAGAGACGGAGAGGTGTCCAAACGGTAGTCGACTCTCTCTCTCTCTCTCTCTCTCTCTCTCTCTCTCTCCAACAATGTAGACACGGTCAAAATAAGTGGATTCTTGGGATATACTTGTGTGATAACTCATGAATCATGAGTATGAGGTTGCATGGCGTTTCTATTCTTCATATGTGTGTGGGTACCTCTGTGTGTCCGCATGTCCGACGTATGCATAGACAATGATGGGCTGATGTGCGTGCATTTGAGTTTAAACGTATCTGTGCGTGCGTGCGTGCCTGTGTGCGTTATGTCTGCGTATGCATGGAATTTGAAAATCATCGGCTAAATGACACGCTTGCTGTGGGCGCAGGTATGATGGGTTAATGGATTTTGAGGACACAGACTCACATGGGTTGATGGATTTGAAGGATACAGACTCACAGAGCACAGGCTACAGGTGATGAGAGAGAGAGAGAGCGAGAGAGAGAGAGAGATTCTGCAAAAAAGTGCGCATACTGCAAAACATGCCAAAGAAGACGAAGAAAGAATGGACATATCCACGGACCACAATGCCTATATTTTTTTTTTTTTTTGAAGAACAGAAAGTATAAAATTGATGCTAAAAACAAAAATACAAGCAGCGTACCAAACTCTCAAGTGAGTCAAGTACAATTACAACGAGGAAGCATTGTGGGATGCCTCATATCAGGAAAAGGTTAACATAGTCTTCAAGAAACGTGATCATCTGAAACCTAGGCTTGGAGTACAACTTTAGGAGTTTAGATTTCCAAGTATTGTAACGATACTTTCTAAGAATTACAAAGGGATTTTTATCTTCCGAGTGAGAATCACAACTGTCGGTGAAGCAAAGATTGAGAATTTTCTTCAAACCCACCAAAAAGGAGAAGAAGTAGTCCTTCCCCTTCTTATTGAAGATGGCACTGTTCCTGTTCTTCCATATAAACCACAAGGAGTGGATTCTGATGAGCTGCCACAGAAGAATATCCATACCACGAGCTTCCCCCAGCAAAATGTCTTTGCTGTTAGGAGGATTAAGACCTTTGTTCTGACAGAAGAACCTCATACTAAACCAGAACCTGGAGGAGCTTTTACAGTGGACAAACAAGTGATCAAGGTCCTCAACTTTACCACAGAGTTTACAATTTCCAGCATCAATTTTATACTTCCTAGCAAGTTCCCCTGTCCATATGCCTTTGTGGAGAATGAGCCAGTTAAGGCAAGACTGCTTGTTGGAGAAGGGAAAAGCCCAAGTGCATTGGAATCTGTATTTCCACTGCAAGGGGGACCATTGGAGATCCCACTTCTTATTGAGTTTCCCTGTTATTTCTTTGATACTTCTGCCACTCTTTTTGTAGGCTTTAAGAATATCCTCAGCTACAATTTGAAGGGAGATCTCCTTCCTCCAAAGTTGCATTTCCAGCTTTTTCTTCAGAATTTCCTTCTGGATAGAGAGGACCTGCTTGCATTGCCCAGAGAGCCCATCAAATCCTGAAATGACAGTATCATCAATAATGTTACCAACATTAAAAAAGTCCTGCCAATGACCAAATCCCTTCCTCCTGCATTTATTCCATCTAATGGGGAGAGAAAGGGAGGGAAACGAATTAATCCAACCAAACCAGATGGAGTCTTGAACTAAGAAGGTAAGATTGTGAGCAAAGTAAACAGGCAAATTATACTTAGCCTTCACAACCATCCAAGCTTTCCACAAGGAACAAATAAGCTGACTGCCTTTGGGCACAAATTCAACAGGAGACGTAATAACATCCCAAAGAGGACAATTGATCCAGCTTTTATTATGTTTAATGTTGAATTTGCTAACATTTCTTTTAATTAAACAAGCCCAGAAGTCATTAGAGGAGATAGATCTGAAAATCCACTTAGCAGCCATTTGGGTGGCCATTCTGGAAGGACAAATGAGCCCAAGCCCCCCCTCAGTTTTTCTCATACAACAAATATCCCAAGCAACTTTGGGAATTTTAGAACCTCCCCACAAAAAATTCCTAGCAAGAGAGATGGCCTGACCAAGCTGCTTTTTACTAGGCTGCCAACAAGACAAAAAATAGGTAAGGGAAGGGAGGATATAATGCTTTAAAACAAAAGATCTTTGAGAGATACTTTGCTGCACATCAGACCATTTAAAAATTTTAGCTCTAAATCTATCAAGCACCCAATTCCACCTTTGCTCATTGGTTATACCAAAGCCCATGGGAATACCCAGCAGCCTAAAAATGCTGCCTTTCTTGATGATATCACACCCTGCAGCTAAAACACAAGCTGGAATCTTATTATCAGTGGCAAAAAAACTAGTTTTTTGATGGTTGACCACAGAGCCACTAGCAATACAGAAAAGGTCAAGACAGTTAAGAAATTGCTTAGCCGAATTTTCTTCAGCAATCATCATCATGTTAGTGTCATCTGCAAACATCTGCAGCCCCAGGGGAGAGTGAGCTTGGGGAATATCAAGACCAGAGATGGTCCCTTGACAGAAGCTATCCTTGACCAGCCAACCCAACGCATCACTAGAAATGGCAAACAGAAGAGGGGCCAGGGGACACCCTTGTCTAATAGACCTGCATAACTTAAAAGAGTCAGACAAATTTCCATTAATAGCAACTTTAGAGCAGGCATTACCAAACAAGATACTGACATATCTTATAAACTTTTTGCCAAAACCAATATCATGAAGAGACTGAAGAATGAAATCCCATTCAATCCTGTCATAGGCCTTATCAAAATCAATTTTGAAAAAGTAAGTGTCTATATTGAGCTCTTGATAATACTCAAGACTCTCCCAAATGGTAATAATGTTATCCAGAATAAATCTCCCTTTGATAAAGCCTTTTTGCTCTGGCAGAATTATACTATCCATTAAAGGACTGAGCCTTTTGGCTAGGATGGAAGCAAAAATTTTGTAAAGAGAAGTCAGACAGGAGATGGGTCTCCAATTGTTTAAGTCATCTTTGGGACCCCTTTTATGTAAGAGCTTTATCACCCCTGTGTTAATAAAAGGAGAAAGAGACCCCCTTCTAGAGGCTTCTTGCCAGATCTTGAGAATTATGGGCACCAACAACTCCTTGAACTCCTGAAAAAATTCATAAGGAAGACCATCAATACCAGGGGATTTACCAGGCTTCAATTTGCTAATGGTTTCTCTCACCTCACCCTCAGAGAAGGGCATGTCAAGGAGGGAGTCCATTCGCTGAGGAACCATTTTCTTCCTACAAAGGGCAATGGCAGCTCTTGCACTCCACACATCATCCCCTCTCTTGGGAGGAAGAGAGAAAACATTGGCAAAGAACCTATGGGCAACCTCCAAGTTATCCTTCATATTAGAAGCTAAAAGACCATTACTGTCTTTGAGCATAGGGATGAAGTCCCTAGCTTTTTTTTTTCTCATAAGATCAAACATGTGTTTATTAGGCTTATCCAAATTACCAGCCCAGAATTCCCGAGACGTGACAAGGGCACCTCTAGCAAGGAGGTAATCAACTTTCCTCACTTTTTCTTGCAACTCAAGGATTTTCAGCCTTTTGGTATTAACATCAAGCTTAGAGGACTCAAGACGATCCATCTCCTTCAATATCATCATTCTTCTCTCATACCTAATATTTTTAGCTTTATTCTTAAAGTTCTTAACAGTAATTTGGATTTCTTTAACAGCCTCTTCCCAAGCCACAAGGGGAGACCTATCTTTAGTAAAATGAGAAATCAGAATATCAGAAATTTTCTCCTTCACGATAGGAATTTTAAACAAGGAAGAATCCATGTGAGGCCAGCCAGCACGATACGAGGGGTTGTTCAAGAACAGCTTCACAATCAAAGGCGCATGATCAGATAAAACAAAAGACCTATCAATGTCACAGTTAAAATTCCACAAGTTATTGCTCCTACCAGCCTGCATGTAAAACCTGTCTAATCTGGCAGACAAAAAATTACCTTGGTTTCTGTTGTTCCAGGTATGACCTGTGTTAAGAGAAAGATCAAGCAGGCTGTGCTTATTAATCAGATTAAACCAACAATGCTTCTCACCCCCAGAGATAATATTATCATTGTTGCCGATCCTATCACCTATATTAGTGACCATGTTAAAGTCACCGGTCAGAAGTAAAACATCATTAAGTTTAGCAATTTCTTCCCAGCATTTAGCTCTTTGAGAAGCCTGGTTAGCAGCATAAACACACACCACAGTACAATTAAAAGGCTCTTTACACTTGACAGCAATCCACTGATTAGAACTACTCTTGTAAACCTCCTCAATAAGATGACACACTCCATTAGCCACCCCAATGGCAGCACCACCTTTACCACAATGATCCGTATGGACCCAGTGGTAAGAATTGGAAACCGTTTTTAAATTCGACAACAGAGTGGTACCTCCCACCTTCAACTCCTGCAAACAAATAAAATCAGGAAAAATAGAGGAATCTTTGATCCAGTTGTTGATGGTCTTGCTCCTGATAGGATCAGTGAGCCCTTTAGTGTTCAGAGAAATAAGCTTAATACAATCCATGACCAAAGGAGAGAGAAGAAAACTTGCTTCTTAAGATACTTACCAGGATTAACTGCAGTAGCCGATTTCCTGACCATTTCCTTACTTTTGGTCTAGTTTTAACCTTTATCATTTGGTGACAAGACAACGGACATAAGACCAAAAGACAGACAGAAAGGAACTTAAGAAGGGAAGAAACCAAAAGAGTCAAGCCTGCCCTATAGCTAAGCTTGCTATGAAATATAATTATAATTACAGGCAAATGATCAAACCTATGCAAAGAATGATAAAAATAATTCCACACAGAGAGACACCTGACTGCACTCAAGAACAATCTATCAAGACTCGCAGACAGAAAATTAGAGCTATTACAATTAATCCAAGTAAGCACAGAGTTAGCAGAGAGGTCCACAAGCATAAGATTACTATCCAAGTTAAACCAACACTTTTTTTCAAGCCCAGAGACAATAAAGTCAATTTTACCAAATCTGTCACTACTGAAAGTGACCATGTTAAAAACTCCTGTAAGAAAAATAACACCAAGAAACCTGAGAAGAACTTCCCAGCTTTTAGCTCTCTGGACTGACTGCCTTGCTGCATAAACAGAAACCAAAGAACAATTATGAGGTCCATTAAATTTAACAGCAACCCATTGAATAGTGGGACTCCTTAAGACTACACCAGTGAGGTTACAAAGGCCATCAGAAATGCCAATGACAGAACCTCCATTTCCATTATGCTCCGAAAAAACCCAAAGATGGTTGTTCGAAACAGTTCTCAGATTCAAAATGAGGGAGTCACACCTAACCTTAATCTCCTGCAAGCAAATAGAGTCAGGGGAGTGAGAACCAACAATCATCCAATTATTGAACATCTTACCTCTGACAGGGTCCACAAGCATAAGATTACTATCCAAGTTAAACCAACACTTTTTTTCAAGCCCAGAGACAATAAAGTCAATTTTACCAAATCTGTCACTACTGAAAGTGACCATGTTAATAACTCCTGTAAGAAAAATAACACCAAGAAACCTGAGAAGAACTTCCCAGCTTTTAGCTCTCTGGACTGACTGCCTTGCTGCATAAACAGAAACCATAGTACAATTAAGAGGTCCATTAAATTTAACAGCAACCCATTGAATAGTGGGACTCCTTAACACTACACCAGTGAGGTTACAAAGGCCATCAGAAATGCCAATGTCAGAACCTCCATTTCCATTATGCTCCGAAAAAACCCAAAGATGGTTGTTAAAAACAGTTCTCAGATTCATAATGAGGTAGTCACACCTAACCTTAATCTCCTGCAAGCAAATAGAGTCAGGGGAGTGAGAACCAACTATCATCCAATTATTGAACATCTTACCTCTGACAGGGTCAGAGAGCCCTTTAGCAATGATAGAAATAATTTTAGTACTATCCATGGATAAAGCCAACAAAGGAAAAAAGACTTACTTTTTAAGGTTTTTACCTGGCTTCACAGCAGAAACTGAGGACCTAACAGTATCCTTCCTCTTGGAGTTAAATTTATCTTTACCTTTAGGGCTAGGTGAACACACATTTGTCATACAAATGTCTTGATTGCTGGGACCCCCATTGAACTCCTGCACAGAAGATAACTCATCAAAACTGTTAAGTTGCTCTATAAACATTTCATCACACTTACTATCTTTTACTTCTTCAGAGGGCTTCAGATTATTGGTTCCCTGTGGGGAACTGAGGGGAGAGCCTTCAACCTTATTTTGCTCTTCCCCAATATCATTTCTGCTCTTATTCTGCTCTTCCCCTAAATCCGAATCAGAATCCTGCAATTTGTTCAGCACCTGATAAGGATTAAGAATCCCTTTTACCAGCGGTTCAGAACGTAACCCTACATTAGGGTTTTTTTTTTCTCTGCTTGAAGGGAACTTTTTTGAATCCATGCTCTTCTTTGGATTGAGCCGGAAGGATGGGGACTGAGGAGGCAGGCGACTCTTCACCAGGTCCAGCAAAACCATTTTGTTTTTTAGCTAACAATGGGCAATCCTTAATTAAATGCCCTTGATTATAACAGTTAAAACAAGCATTAGGAAGGTTTTTATAGACCACCTTTTGGACATGCAGCTTACAACCCTCAGAATTCTTAATGACAACTTCAGTCTTAATTTTTTTAGAGATATCAACCTCAATTAGCATCTGTGGCTCCCATTTGGGATTGAAATCCTTTTTAGGTTTCTGACCAACTATTTTTCCAATAATCGATCCAACTTTTTCGAGCCAGGGATAAAATTCTATAGGGAAATCAGGAAAATCCACCCAAATAGGAACTTTGGACGGCTTGCTGCTTCTAGGATTAAAACCAGGAAACCATTTATAGAAGGAGAGGGGGGTGTTTCTAATAACCCAATGCCCCTCTGCTATAACTTTCAAAGCATTTTCCACATCTTCAAAGAAAAAAAGATAAAAGTTATTAGGCAGATACTGAACATGCTTAGCAAACAGACCTTTACTTTCCCAGTTAATCCTCATCCAAGATTTGAGAATTTCCTGAGCAGGCCTAGGCCCCTGACAGTGAGCTATAACCACTTTGTCTTCAAGGTGGTTGTTCCAGTTAGTGAGGGCAGAGCTCTCAATAACCAGAGTACAATCTTCCTTATCCTCATCTTCTGGGTCAAGATCTAACGTATGAGCCTTATTATTGACAAAACCTTCACTCATCATAGTCTCAACTAATTTACCTTTTCCTTTGAGATCCGCAGGAACAGAATGTGGAAGTTGGTTACCTGGCTTGACCTGGTTAGCAAAGACAGAGAAGAAGTCTTGTTGTGGCCTCTGGACCGCTTTAGCATACGATAACGGAGCATGTGCCTGTTGGCACTCCTTCGAGGTGAATCCCATCAGACCATCAGAACCGCCACAGCCATTCCCACCATTCTGACCACCAAAGTCTTTGTCAACCTTCTGCGTAGCCACAGAAGGACCGGACGAGCTAGCACAGCCATCAAATACAGGATTAAACATTGCTTTCACCATATCTGTATCTTCACACCTCGAATCAGGCAGTCCATTTCGCAAAGCCTCGTACAGTGCCATGACGGGGGCCAATGAACCACCGAACAGAAGAATGAACAGAGATCCCCCTCGTACCGAGGGGGAGGAGAAGAGTAGAATAGCCTCCCCACACGACGCGGGGGAGGAGAAGATAGATAGACGATCCCAAACCCCAAGGGAGGCTCATGCAGGCCCAAAACCCTAGGGCATTCACTCCCCACTCCGCACGACTCTGTGTTCACAATGCCTATATTGATCCGGGAGGATGCGACGTGTGCTGCCACAGAAACGACAAGAAAGACATTGAGCTTACCTGACGCTAAGAATCTCCGCTGCTCAGCTGGATGTGGACATGAAAGAATACGTAGATCATTAGATGTGAAGTAGTTCACTTCTGGTCAACACGTTCTCGATGCAGAACAAAAGTATCCTGAAACTTCGGAAATGTTTTGATGCATATAAAGAAAAAGGAAATCCTGGAATAAGAGGTTAGAAATATCCGGAGGAACAAGGATTTGCCGTAACTCAGTACAAAAGGATATTTGTCATATAGGGAGCCATTGCTAAGAAAAAGCAATCTTTAGCATAATTGGAGCCTCAATACAAGAGTCATGACGCCTTCAGCAAAAGGTTTTGAAAATTCCTATTTGATTTTTCTTGCTATTTGGCCTCTTTTATCAGTTGATCTTTTCAAGGATTCCTTACCGAGGAATAATTATAAACAGAGTGAAGATTGCAATTTTCTATCTCAAGTTAGCCATGTGTACTTCAAGTAGACCACTCACGGTAGAAACGTAGTCACTCTATCTCTTGATCAAAATAGTCTTTCAAAATACCTTAATACAAGTCAAGAAAAATTACACTATAAGGGAAGCTTTGGAGAAAGGGTCAAAGCCTTCTCCCAAAATGGTCAGCAATGATATGTCAGCTAGTTTATTCTCATGCAAGTCCATTTATCCCACATACAAGGGAATTCTCCCAAAATCCATATAAGCAAGCCCTCCCTTCACTTCTCTCAAGCCATTCACTCAAGCTCCAAGCAAGAGTGCCCTTACTCTACTTATGGAGTCTCCATGCTCATAAGGCATCATTTGTAAGTTCTTTTCTATTTACTTAATTCATCATGTTTTCTTATCTTTTGTTTCTTCCTCCTTAGTTTGATTAATGTATGATTAATAGTAGATTAAGAGTAGTGCTTTTTCATTTCAACATGGTATCACAGCATAAGTTCATTTTTTTTCTCTACATCTTTATTCAGTATCAATAGCATAGATGCATTGTTTCCTTAATTCCTCCCTTCCTCTCTTTATAATAAGAGCGCTCCTAAGCACTATCTCCATTTTTCATTTTTCTCTATCTCATCATCTTCAGGTTGGTTAGTATAGATTTTTTTCTTAATCCCTCCCTTCCTTCATAATAAAAGTGCTTCTTAGCACTATTTCTGTTTCATTCAAAATTTTATTATAGTCTTCAGTATTTTAACTTTGAAAGCAAGGAACTAGAGCATCGGCAAGACTAGAATGTGAATGTTTGCACTCACTGCAACCCCCCAAGCATTTGCACTCACTGTATCCTCTATGAGAGTGGCTTCCATCCGATTTTTCCTTCGGAGATACTTGCTGGGACAATTGCAAGGGCAAAGTAAGGAATGCGAACAGATAGAGAGTGTGCACGGTTCACTTTGATGAACACCAATGTGTGTAGCAGTAGCTGCTCACCTTAGGTTGCATCGTGTACCTCAAAATAGCGCTTCAAGGAGGAGGAAACCTCCACCTATAGTTGTCATCATCGTCGTCAAAACACTCGAATCTGTTGTATCGGACACAACACCAAATCCTTCACGCGGCAACATCCAGCTTATCAAACTGCATAATAAGCTTAATATTGCAAGCAGCTGTCTTGTACGTGTGCATGACATCCATCCCTCGTTCAACCTAAAGCATGATTCCTATACATGCGTGACACTCAAGTCGTTGATTATAGCTTGCATGCATCAACACTTGACTTCTTTGTATCTACATCAAGGTAGTTGAGCAAGGAGGAACCGCATCACTGTTGGAACTGCTATGATCAAAGTGGTGGAAATAGTAAACCAAGCGATGAACGGCACAAGCAGTTCGTCACTGTACAAGTGGAGGCTCTCTGCTAGTTGCCATAGCCAGAACTCTTGTTCTGTGTAGGAGCGCATTCACAGAGTGCGAAATCTCAGTACTCAAACTCTTCAATTGAAGCTGGCACGTGTCTATAACAAGAGAAGGAGAAAAAGTTTCTCAGGTGCAATCCACTTCTTTACCTCTTCGGCCATACCTGCACACTGATCCGAAGCATCCATCCAACCGAGTTGACTCATAGAGATAGAGGAAGATCTATCTAGCATTCTGAGTTTGGGATCGTCAAAATAGTTTGGACACCTGTGAATTCTTCACGAAAGTGAAGCGCAACGTCTGCTAAATTGCTAATCTTTGCAATCCTCGTGCGTGTCTTCTTTCGGCTAGATTCAATTTCGAGATAGAATGAGGAGGATCATCACCTGCTCAGCGTCTACCAAATTCTTTTGAAGACACACCTGATAGCTAGAACGTGCACTTTCTCTTTATGGTTTCAGTATACACAAGCAATGATGTCAATGGACAATCCCTTGTTCCAGTTCGGCTATATGCGCTAGTGTGTCTTTATGGTGAACATTAGATTCATATGCATCAAAGTTGTGCGCAGGTAGCAGATGCGAGACAGCGTGAGTTCTGCTTGACTTCCCTATGCATTTGTTTGCAATTGTTTGATAGGCCCTCGGGATCAGCTCCAGATGTAGTCCTACCCAATTGTAGCTCAGTGCATTTTGTGCTCCCAGCAAGTAGTTAATGCATAGTCATAAGAAGACGGTAAAGATATGAGATGTAGCGCCAAGTTTTCCACATGGCAGAATACGAGACTGAAAGAGGGTTCTCTCTATACTTCTTAAACACATTAAAAAAAAGAGTGAGAAGAAAATTTGACATTGATAATCTTTGTTCAATCATTGATCATGAAGATATGCGTACCTTTGTTTTTAAAGGAGCGTCTTTGTAAGAAGTCTATCACACTTGGTATCAAAGAGTTTGATCTTGAGCATGTGGAGCTTCAAGAGAGAAAGACAGAGAGAGAGAAGATTTTTTTTTATTAGTATGAGAAGATACATGCCTTCTTGCTTACACATGATTTTGAGAGCAATCCAATTGAGACCACCTTATATTTTAAGCAGTGAGATGATGTACTTCAGATCATTGTTATGTATGTTGATTCCATGTGCTCACTAATCCTAATGCAAAGCGTTTTGCTAAATTTAAGGCTTATTTGCATGGATCTGAACATAGTAAAATATATATAAACACTCCACTCTTCAAACCATAGATCAATCATATAAGCCTTATTCATATGGCTATATACATTGAGCATGTATCCAACTGTTCTTACAACTCAATATTCAAGATCTTTGTCAGTTCATATACATCAAAACCATTATATACCACTAGATTTACCTGCATAGAGAACAGTACTCATCACTGACTTTTTTTTTGTCTCATATACAATTGAAGAAATGTACAACATAAAATTTCATTCAACTATCGGTATATGGAGCAATATTGTGCATGATTCAAAACACTTCTTAATGCGTGTACATATAAACTCACCTCTTTCGGCCATACTGTATATAATTTCTGACAGTTCATGTCTTCATGCATGTGACATATATTCTTCAAGAGATATCTGCACACAACATGTCCTATTTGTATATCCTCTGCATGCGAACATATGCGGTATTTCCTTTTCTCACATATCGCAACCTATTTTACTTATCATGTCCCTGCACATAAGTCTTTTACATCAATCAAATACTGTCAATATTCAGCAGAAGACAAGTGTCTTTAATGGATATCAATCCAATATTTTAATACTCATATCCTTTACGTCTGTGAGTCATGTCAGATACTTATATATGCAATATACTCTTCACGTACACACTCTACCTTAAGACTCTAGACATATGCCTCACACATTAAATGCATGTCTCTTCATGAAGTAATTCTCTGTACTGATACTTTTATGGTCATCTTTATATATATATATATGATTTACTGGAATACCACACATCAATGCCTTCTGCAAGAATTCCTTTTATCAGGGTTAATTCACATCACATTGAATCATTACATCTCACTCAGAACCTTTATGACATATATGCGCAACCAACATTTATGATTCAAGAAAATTCCAATGTCAATAACCATCGATCACATCAAGATCTGTTATATGCGTTTACATGTGCATTGATCATTGCTTCATATGCGAGCATCATGTGAACAACTTACATGCATCCATATAAGTATTTTATGATCGTATCATGTATGCTTCATCCAACAGCAGGTGACACATGCATATATTAGAATTCTGTTACCCGATTGGATTAGTCCTCTCTTGACATTGAAGTCAATATGTACGTGATCCTGGTTCTGCAGCTTCTCCTTCACAGGTATCACCTCTTGAAGTCACGTGAGTATGTAGACCTTCCTCCGCCCTTCAATACATACAAGAGAGAGATAGAAGGAGAACGTAACTCAAGTACATAAACGTTCATATGATATCCACATAAATAATGAGCTCTCGGCAGATACAGAAATCAAAAACATTGCTGAAGGTGATCAACATATTATTTTGAAAGATCTAATACAAAGAAAATACTATGGAAGCCACGGTGTTGTACAAGCCACACTTACGACTTCTGGTTTTGCTCCTTAAATAGGAGTTTCATATGAATCGGTGGCTTTCTTTCATAAATCATGAATTAAGGAAGAGATGCGTAATTCAGGCTAACGTGATTCAGAAAAATATCTAATAGAAGTTTGTTGCCTTATTTGATGCTGAAATATAGGAAATAACTAAAGAGTGTATTCATATCAAGTGAAGTGAACTCTAGAACTATGATTCAAGAAAGGGTTTCTATGGAAGTAAAATAGGAGAGAAAATAATGAGAGGTGGGAATACAAAAGATACGCTTCCATTGAAGCTTGCCTCATTTTCAACATGTGGCTCAGACAACTTTGGAATGATTTGGGTATTGGAAAATGTTCTAGAACCACCATCTTCACTAGAAATCAAAGCACGTTGACAATTGCCCACACAAGATAATTTGCAAAACGCATGGAAAATGTTTCCCCCCTTTTAGGAAGTGTTTTCCCCGATCTTGTATATACACCTATTATTGAAATAAAACAATTACTCCTAATCTACTAGCAATCACATAATAAACAAACTAACGAGGAAGAAACAAAATATAATAAAACATGATGAAATGAATTAAATATAAGAAATGAAAATGACTTACATAAAATGCTCTATGAGCATGATGACTCCATGAGGAGGGAGTGGACACTCTTGGAAATGGGCTAGAGTGAATGGCTTGTGTGGAGTGAAGGGAGGCCTTGCTTATATCGAGTTTGGGAGAATTCCATTGCATGTGGGGTAAACAAGCTTGCATGAGAATGAAAGTAGACTTGGACAAAAGGGTGGAGCATGGAACTCTCAACACCACCCCTCCATGTGATGACCCTTTCTAGACTTGGACAAAAGGGTGGAGCATGGAACTCTCAACACCACCCCTCCATGTGATGACCCTTTTGTTTTGAGTGTGGGGGACTAGTGAAATATCGCATCACATAGTCTATTTGGTTTTAGGATCTAAGGACTTATGTAAGAAAATAACAGCACGGTGGAATAGACCTGTAGACAGAGTTGAGAGAAAAAAATGCAGACAAAGATAGATGCAGATTGAGAGATAGAGAACTCAAATTCTTAGATTGCCAAGCGTGATGCAATTACAATGATGGTGGACAGCTCCCACTGTGGAGCTTAGATGGCGATCTAGATAGACTCTAGATGAAGAGCTTACTAGTGCACAATGCTATGTAAAGCTCAACCTAGGCCATGCTTATATAGCTTTTACAAGGCAATTCGGTATAGATAAACGTAGTCGGGAGATACAAAATAGTCGGTAAAATATATGATCCGACAATATCTCCACGACCAGAAGTCCTACAGTCTTGGCCCTACAGGCCAGGGGATAGGCCCCCCGGACCCCACAGAAGGGGGCAAGCCCCCCTCTACACTCCCCCCATTAAGGTTCTATGGGGAAACCGGGCGATACCACAGGGCCTTTATTTTCATTTTAAATGGCAACCCAATGGGCTCGAAGTTTATGGCGCCCTACCTACCCTAATGGCTAGGCTCACAAAGATCATCTACAACCGTCAACGGTCACACATAGACCTCATCTAACTTGGAAGTTAGGGTTCCACAAATGTTCGGGCTCTCATAATGGCTTCTCCTCATAATAGGGGCCTTACAGCTTAGAGCACCATGGATCATTTGTGGTCACATGAGGGTGGAGTATTGAGCATTGTTTGTTATTGACTTTGGAGTTGTCCTCTCCAATCATTAAGTACAAAAGAATCAACAAAGCATCTTTAATTTGTCAATCCTGGGAATATTCATGAGACCACAGCCCCTTCTAGATGATAGATTCATAGAAATAAGAGAATGATGGTTGGAATTCTGAGAAAATTGAAAATGAAGAGGAAATTCTAGGGTTTACCTTATCTAGAGCAAATCTTCACCATTTCCTGCAATTTTTGTGTCTATTCCATGCTATTTTCTCAGCAGAACATGATTATGAAGTCAAAATTGAAAAATATTACCTGTATCACACAGACGAGACAATCACGATTCTGTACCAACAGACAATTTTCATCTTTCTGCATCATTCTTCACTCATTCTTCACTCATTACATCAGTAATCATCTCTCTTCATACACCTTACTCAGTATTACACAAATGAATCTCACAAATCTCCATGATTAAACAAGAAATGAACTCACACATCAAAGAAACCACACAAACAGGAGAAAACACGATTTTCAGCAGAAACTCTCTCTATTCTCTTGATAGCATGTACAAATGATCAATCAAATAACCAACCTCCTCAAAATAGAGAAAATTGACTTATATACATTTTCAAGTGTCCCTTTTCACACTTGAAATTTGGTCTTTTTCTCTAATTTTCTAAAAATATGATATCTAAGAGTTTCTAAAAATTCTATAAAAATTACATAAGATCCTTTACTATATAAGGAAGACTCTTCCTTATTTTTACAACAAATGCATAAATATTTTACAAGTTTTTTGGCTTTTTACAACTATTTTACATCAAAATATTCTTCAAAAATGTATCTTCCAACATCCTTCCCCTCCTAAACCTTTTGGCTCCTGACAAAAGACTTCTCTGCTTCACCTTCCCTGCAATCTTTTCTTCACTTTTTCTTTCTTTGATATACCTGTGACACCAAATCATGGCTCTTTCTTTCAGTGACATTCAGATTATTGACCATTTCAAACAATGCCTTTCTCCATTGAACTGCAGCTTCTGGCTTGTCAATGACATCCTTTTTCAGGTATTCTGTATAAGCAGCTTCATATGCAGTAAGTCTAGATTTTGTAACAACTGATAAATTCCCGAAAATTTTTGACTCTCTTTCAAAAAACCCATAGTCAAATGTATCCTCAAAAATTTGCAAAAAGTGACTACCCAAAAATATTATCCTGTTGTAGTAGGCCATTAAACATATTCTGTAGGTATCTCACTCAAGTCAAATAATAAGGCATCTGTTGGAGAGTTGAAACCAATGTAATTTAATACTCTGACATCTGTATTTGTGTAAGTTTCTATACATGCCAAAATTAATCTCATTATTCTGATAAGTAATATGCAAGCAGGATCATTCACATCTTTGTATGTAGTAATTACTGACTCAGCTGTATCCACCATGTATCTTTTGGTAGGCCAAGTGCCTGCCTTTGGTCCTGCTATCTTTGGAAAATTTAGCCATTTAGATGGAATTTGACCCTCTTTCCTTCTTTCCCAAAAAACAGTCCATTCTCTTCTTCTTGCAACTGGGCAGTAAGCTGGATTGATTTTCAAATGAAGAGGTGCCTCTTTCGAGATTTTCCTACATTCTTTGTTGGCATCCAACCATTTGTTTCTCCATTTGGGATTGGCTCTTTCAAACAGTTCTTTAGTGACATTGATGTCTTCTTCATACTCGAGATATTTGTTTGGAGGTAGCCCAACTCTGGCCAATTGATAATTCTTTATACTCTCCAAAATCATACAAAACGGTATTTCTAATCCATATGCAGCCCAATGATGCTGGTCTGGATTGATTCCTTTATTTAGAGCAAAAGTGACTATTTGGTCTTCATATTCATCATGCATCTTCCTTATAAATTCCATCCTTGATTCTCTACTAGTCAGTAATTTCTGAACAAATTCTTCAGAATATTCTTCTTCTGTTTCTTTGGCTGCTAGTTCATTGTCATATTGTTCTTTATCATCATTCCCTGCTCCATATTCTCTTGTATCTGTGTTCTCTGCATTTACTTCATCTTGAACTTGTGGTTGTTCCACCTTCTTCTGTAATTCCTCTATAGTCATCATTAAACTCCTATTCTGAGTTGCCCAAACTTCTCGTTCTTTAATCCACTCATTTCTTTCTTTCTCCATATTTTCCTGCCAGCCTTTCCTTTCTTTCTCTATGTCCATATACAATTTATTGTAACCTCTCATTGAAGTGGCAGCATGTACACTAGCCTGTTTTTCCAATTCTTTGGCCTCCTTCAATTCTGTTTGTAATCTTTGAATTTCTTTGTGCGACTCTTCCTTTTCTTCCTCTGTCAGCTGAACATTTTTACTTTCATCTTTTAACTGACCTTCTTCTAACAACAATTTATTTATCTCTTCATGTGCTTTGGTCAGAATTTGATATGATGTCTGCAAAGTTCTATATCTTCCTCCTATTGTTTTCAATTCCATCTCTATTTTAGCATTCTGATCTGATAATTTTGCACTCTTCTCCTCCAGATACTGAATTCTATTTTGTTTTTGCACTTCTGATTCCTCTAAAGCAATTATTTTATTTGTAAATTCTTCATTTTTTTCCTACATCAGTCTTAATTGCTCTGACATTTGTTCTTTCTCCTTCTTGTGCTCTTTGATAATCAGACTTCCTTTCTCAAATTCAGACTCAACCACCATACCAGATATGATCATGTTTCTGCTGGATGGTCTGAACTGTTCAATGTTACTCATGATGATTTGACAAGCAGATCTTATGTTTTTGGGTATTCTTTCCATCCCTACCTCCATTTCCATCTGTCTAACTTCAATTTGTTTGTCTTCATCATCCTCTTCTACTACTTCTTCATCCTCTATATCTTTGATTTCTTGTTCTTCATGGCTGTGATCATTCTCCTCTGTTTCCTGTTTGGTAGCACCTTCTTCAGAATCTAATGCTTGAGCTCTTTCATTCTTTTGCTCTGAGAAATCTAAAGTCATCTTCATTTCTAGTGATTTCCTTTCTTCCATCACCTGTTGCTTCTCTTTAAGGAATTGCCCTTCCTTATTTTGTATCTCTTTCTCCTGTATTAAGGTTTCTTGAATTATATTTGAGTCTTTTTCAACAGGATTTATTTGACTCTTCCTGAATTTCTCTTCCTGTCCCTGTTTTTCCTGAACTGAAACTGATTCAGTTTCTTCCACAGATGTGACCTGATCATTACCTGTTTGTTCCTTATGTCCTTCTTCCTCTTCATCAATATCCATGAGATCCATTTCTCCTTCTTGTTCCTGATCTTTGTTGGTTGTGGATTCTTCATTATTCTTCAATTCCTGAAGCACTTCTTTTATACTCTGCACAATGTCCCTTTCCATCACACCTCCTGTAAGTTCTTGATCATTCTTTTCCACTTCTATCTTCTTGGTTTCTTGATCTTTATTTGCATCCTTCTGCTTTATATCTGAACTGCCTTTTTGTACCTCCTTTGCTATCTCCTCTATGCTTTCATTCAATTTGAAATAAGTTTGTGATGGCTTTGTCCATATTGGCTTCATCCCTATATGCACCAACCCATAGCTGACTTCCTCTCTTATTTGACCTTCCTCTTCTGTCATTACTGCCTTACCTTTTATCAGCTTTCTTTCTTCTTCAGAACTTAGTTGTTGAACTACTTCTCCCTGAATCTACTTCTCTTGAGACTTCTTTCTTAAGTCCTCAGGTGTCTTCTGTTTCTCTGTGGCCTGTGTTACCACATTGGGAGTATTTGGTATTGAAAGATTCAAACTCTTTAACAGGAAACTTTCAATATCACTGTCAGAATCAGATGAGAAGTGTGAAGACCCTCCTATTTCAGGTTCTGTGGGCCTTGATGCTTCTTCCATAGTGGTTGGCTTCTGTGTTTCTTCAATGATTACTTCTTCTGTTTCTTTCATCATTATAGATTCAGCTACTGCTTTTCCTTTCCCTTTCTTAGTCAATTTCTTCTTTTGGACTCGTTTCCTTGGCACCTTCTTTTTCACTACAACAGTGGTTCTAGTCTCTGGAGGTCCTTGCAATTCCTTAAAGTAAGCCAACAACTTCACTTCTTTCCTGACAAACACTTCCTCAGTTTCAGCTGTCATCATTTGATCATGGAGTGCCTCATAGTGCTCCACCTCCTCCTGAATCCAGTCTGTAGCTTGGCATGAGTAGTCTTCCAGCATTTTTTGATACTGTGCCTCATACATAGCTCTTTTGTTATTCCCTTGGGTTAAATAGGTGTATAACTGTTCTTTACTTGTTTGAGGTGGATGGGGTTCACTAGAGGATTGAACCTCTTTCTGTGCCTCCTCATGTTCCTCT
Organism: Ceratopteris richardii; assembly: GCA_020310875.1. Classification (NCBI taxonomy): domain Eukaryota; kingdom Viridiplantae; phylum Streptophyta; class Polypodiopsida; order Polypodiales; family Pteridaceae; genus Ceratopteris; species Ceratopteris richardii. The sequence continues at coordinate 27,741,174 of CM035438.1, forward strand.
TTTGTTGCTTCTTCCATTTCTAGTTCCACCTTCCTTGGGTCTAATTTCCTCTTCTTTACTAGAACCACTTCTTCCAATATTATTTTTCTTTTCATCCCTATTCCCCTCATACTAGTGTGTCCCACTGTTTCTTTAATATGCATCTTTTTGGGAGGACTTTTTACTCCTGTCATAAGACTCCTGAAATATTGTGCTTCTGGAGCCAGCTTCAATTGTTCTTCCATTCCCAGAACATGATAAATAATCCTTGTTAAGAATTGTGCTCCATTCATAAATTTCTTCTGCTCCCAATGCTTTGCTGCTTCTTTCAACTCTTCATGGATGTATGGTGTCACATCCATTACCCCAAAAGGCTTAGTCTTGTCTTTATTATTGAACATTAGCAAAGTGACTGACTTGTGTGGCATTGTGTATCTGGGCAACTTGGGAAAACAAAAATATTGTAGGAACATTCTGGTTGCATATTCCTCATTCTCTTTACCTTTGAAATCAGTGAATTTTGAGTACCTTGTATAAGTCTCCTTATTCTTTTTTACAAAACTGGGATCAAGTTTGGTCCCCATTGGAAAAAACTGCAAAGCAGCTCTGATATGCTCTGCTTTGATAGTGATATGTACCTCCTGATTATCTTTATTCTTCACTTTACATCTGAAGTAGGCATCATTTCCTTTTCCAACTTCCTCCAAACTGCTCATCACTTGTGCTACTCTTTCAAAATCAATAAAGAAAATGGGTTCTTCCAGTAGTTTGTGCAATCCCACAGCCTTCCATCTCTTCATGTTAACAGTAGTTCTTTGAAACCTGTAGAATTCCTGGCATAACATGGTATACTTGTATCCTCCTACTCCAACTGTGAATATATGTTGACCTATTACTCCCAAAATCTCCTTGAGTTCTTTTACCACTTTTTCAGCTTCTGGGATTTCTATTTCTTCATCTGACTCTAAGTCCACCTGTTCCACCACTGCCTCACTGTCTAGAAACCAGTGTCCTCTCGACAAAGTGACCGATTCTGCTTTGAAGTCATGAATCTGTAATTCCTTTGTATTCACCATCCTGGATTTATAACACATAAAAGAAAAGAAAACACTCCACCCACATGAGTCACAAGAATTCAAAAGTATTGTTTTATTTTGGAATGTCATTGTTATGAAAATGAAAAAGAAAAGTTCCAAACAATTTTTGCTTCTTCAAAAGACTCAATTAAAGTGATCGTTACAGGTGTAGCAAGATGTCTAATGTGCTCTCTTCAATTGTCATTTCCCTGCTTGACATTTCTTTTTCCAAAAAGAGGATACTTCTTGAAGAAAAAGATGGAAAAAATAATCAATGAAAAACTTCAAAAAGTAGAAATCAAAAGATGATCATAAAAGTTGGAACAAATAGTACAAATACAATTATTCAATAATAATTTACTTTCCTCCTCCCTATATCTTGCTTCGTGCTTTATAAACTTAAAAAGAAAAGAAAATACACAATTTCTCTCAATCAATTTTTTCCTTTTCTCAATTTTCTCTCTCTCTCTTTTTTTTAATAAAAATTATGATGATTGCCTGTCTTTTTCTTTCTTTTTTTCTTCTCTTTTTTTTTTATAATAATAATAATTTTTTCTGTCCTGTCCCCTTTCCTTCTCCTCCTCATTCTCTTTTTAGGAGAAGAGGATAAGAAGAAATACTTTTGTTATCCACCATATCTCTTTTTTTTTTTCATATTTTAAGAAAATCTAAAGATAGGTCAAATATTGATGATCTCTTTTCCATTGACACAACTCTGATTTTTTTATCCAATAATGTTTAACTCTAGTTGTCCTTGTCTCATAAAAATATCCATGTTCTATGGACAAACATCTTGTAGCATTTTTTGGTCTCCATATCCATTTTGTTCTGACTTCCTGTTTTGATGAGCAAGATCTGTGTATGCCTTCTTTCCATGTCTCCCTTGTTGTGATATTTTGATGTTTCAGATTATGCAATAGCTGTCTTCTTCTTTCTGTCTCACCATCCTTCTTTACTCTTGTAATCTCTTGCTGGTTTTGATTATATGAAGCTTGATCATTTTGTATTGGTAATGTGTCCCTGTCCTTCATTGAGAAAATGAATCCTTCCATATCTGGGTCATGAACATCCTGATGAACTTCCTGTTCTTCATTACTCAGAAAAAATATTAAAAACCTTTTGTCATTTATGGTCAAATTAAGCTTCATCTTTTCAAAGTTCATAATGACTTTACCTTGTTTGAGCCAGGGTTGTCCCAAAATCAACTTTTCAGTCATCAAATGATCTGGCCATTCTTCACAATCTATTTCCATATATTCATCATTAAATTTAACTTTAATAGAAAGTGAAGACATGCTATGAATCATTTTTCCTTCCAAAGTTTTGATAAAGATTCTGCTTTCAGTCCTCTTTATGCTAAATTTGTTTACTAGGGCTGAACTAATCAAATTCACTTGAGCTCCAGAATCTACCAAAACCCTTATGTTTTCATTTTGATAATCCATTACTATCAAAGGCAAATGTTCCTTTTGTTTTAGAGTGTTTTCACATAAGCACACTTCCTTAAGCTCTTTCATTTTTCTTATTCTCTCCTGTGCTTCTTGTTGAGCCTCTTTTCTGATGTTCTCTTCTTCTTTTTTCCTATTTTGAGCCTGTTGCAGTCTTCTCCATTCATCAGTAGTTAATGGACAATCATACCTCTTAACTCTACATCCACTTATGAAATTTGGCATGATCTCTCCATCAATGTTAGCTAATTGAATGGCTCCACTATTGCTTATCTGATGTATGATGTATGGCCCATGACCTTTTTTCTGAAACTTTTTCTGATGTTCCTTGACTGTGTATGCCAGAACCAGATCTCCTTCTTGTAGATCTTTTTCTTTTATGTGAACATCATGATAGGCTTTTTGTCTTTTCTTGTCTGTATATATACTCATCACTGCTTGGAGTTGAGAAGCTCCCAGTTTTTCCAAATCTATTACCCTCTCAGATAATTCATGTCTTGTCCAATTGTATTGACTACCCACCTTCAATGTTGGAATAAGAAATTCCATGGGTAAAACTGCATTTTTTCCATATACCAAATTAAATGGAGCAGTTCCTAATGCAGTTTTGTATGCCACTCTATAACCCCATAGAACATGATTAAGTTGACAGTCCCAATCATTTCTGTTTGTGTTGACTAATTTGGACAATACAATACAAAGTACTTTATTAGTACTTTCTGCTAACCCATTGGCTTGTGGATGATATGGGGCTGACTTTCTATGACTAATCATGAAATATTTAGTCATGTTTTCTATGATCTGGTTCAAAAAATGAGTCCCCCTATCACTTACTAATTCAATTGGAAGTCCAAATCTAGTGATAATGTTTTCATACAAAAACTTAGCAGTGGTATGAGCATCATTTCTTTTAGTAGCTTTGGCCTCAGCCCATTTTGTCAGATAATCTGTAGCCACTAATATGTATTCTGCATGAGATTGTCTTGCTGGAGGATGTATAGGTCCAATAAAGTCCAATCCCCATTTGCTAAAAGCTCTGGCTGAAATTAATGGAATTAATGGCATGTTATCTCTTTTATTTGGTTGACTCACCCTTTGACAGATGTCACAACTTTTTACATAAGTTCTTGCATAAGGGAATAGTGTTGGCCACCAAAAGCCAGAATATAAAATGAGTTTGGCTATTCTATCACTTGAAAAATGTCATCCTGCCACTCCAGAGTGTGCCATTTCCAACATCTCCACATACTTCTCTTCCGGAACACAAATTCTTAGGTATCCATCCATTCCTCTCTTGTATAATTGCTCTCCTATGAGTTGATATTCTTCAGAAATTACTTGTAGATTTTTTGAATCTGCACCAGCTATTACTTGTTTCCCTTTCTTCTTTCTCTTCAATTCTTCAACAATGTTTTCACTCCATTCAGGGTTTTTCTGAAACCAATATAGAGTTATTAATTCTGATTTTTGCAAGGCTTGACATTTTTGACATTTAGCAATATATCTTTCCACATCTTGGGTCTTATTTGGCCAATGTACTCCCATCCTATTAAGATTGCTTAGAGTTACTATTTTAGAAGCATGAGTACATGGGTTCCAGCAATGAGCTCTTTTCACATATTCATGTTGCTCCTCTTATGGAGTGCAATATTCCAGTATACCTGACTAATTGAGGTGATACAAGTGCCCAGCTAGCAACATGAAATTCTTGCTTTGTAACACCAGATGTGTGTTATTTCCTAATGTCCTACAAGGTCCCATGGTTAACAAAGGAACTAATGACATGGACCATTCAGGAACATTTTCTACTTTGAACACGTATGTATCTGGCAAGTCATCATCTAAAGGTGAACTAGGTTCTTTGGACTGGATTCTAGACAAATGATCTGCTCTCAAATGTGTTTTTCCTTGTCTAACCACCACCTCAAATTCAAATTCCATTAGTAAAAGAAACCATCTGACTATTCTTCCTGTATGACATGGTTTATTTACTAAATAAAGTAGAGCTTGGTGATCCACAAAGAATTTAAACTTGTTGGCCAATAGGTAATGTCTGTATTTTTTCACAGCAAATATCATTCCCAACCCTTCTCTCTCAGTGGTTGTTTAGTTTTTCTCTGCTATGTTCAGTTGCCTACTAGCATATGCTACTGGGAAATCTAGTTTGCTTCCTTATATTGGTTGTGCTAACACACAACCCAAAGCATAATTTGAAGCATCCACATGCACATGAAAAATTTTGTCCCACTGAGGTGTTTTTTGAATTGGGGATGTTACCAAACAAGTTTTCAATGTTTCAAAGGCTTGGTCACATTCTTTGGTCCACTCAAACTTTGTAATTAGGGCATATAAGGGTTTAGCTATATCAGCAAATTTGTGTACAAATTTCCTATAGTACCCACAATGTCCCATAAAAGTTTGGAGTTCCTTCACATTTGTTGGTCCTGGAAGCTCTATTATAGCTTTTATCTTCTTCTCATCAGTTGAAATTCCATTTTTAGAAACTATGTGACCCAACATTCTTCCTTGTCTTACAAAAAATACACACTTTTTTGGGTTTAAACATACTCTGTATGTTCTGCATTTCCTGAATATTTTTTCTAAATCTTGTAAATGATCCTGTATCTTTAAGGAAAAAGTGCACAGATCATCCACATAGATTTCCATCACATTTCTCAGGAATTCTTTGAAAATATGACACATCAACCTTTGAAAAGTTTCTGGGGCATTGGTCAATCCAAAGGGCATAACCCTAAAGGCATAAATCCCCCATTCTGTGGAGAAGGCAGTCTTATGTTGGTCCTCCAGAGCTATAGGTACTTGATTGTATCCTGAGAAACCATCTAGAAAACTATAAACTTCCTTCCCTGCAACTCTCTCAAGAAGGTGATCTGTTATTGGCAATGGATAACTATCCCTTATAGTTGCTGCATTCACTCTCTTCAAGTTAATGCATACCCTAAGTTTTCCATTCTTTTTTGGTACCACAACTATAGGTGATATCCATTCAGTATACTCAATTTCATAAATGAAATTAGCAGCCAACAACTTGTCAATCTCTTCCTTTATTTTAGCAGAGTATTTATCATTGAATGTGTAATGTCTATGTTTGCTAGGTTTTGCATCTGGAGTCATAGGAATCTTATGCTCACAGATTTTTGGATCAATTCCTTTCAAATCTTTATAACTGTAAGCAAATACATCCCTATAGTTCTTTGTCAGGCTCCTTAATGCTTCTTCTTCTTGTGTGGTCATATCATCAGCTACTACTATCTGTCTCTCTTCTCCATCCTCCTGAGTGATCACAACCTTCTTAGTTTTTTCTTCATTGTCATAAGCCTCTCCTTTCTTCTTCTCTCTCTTTGGTTTCATTTTTAGAAGTAGTCTGTCTTCTACTTCATAAGTTTTGAAATTTGATGGTACATCAAAGTATTGATCCTTGTTTATTTCCTTCTCTTTCTTCTCAGCTTCCTGGTCTTTTTCTATTTCTTTGCGTTTATGTTCCTTGTATTTGCCTGAGATTTTATCTTTGATTGCATCTTCAGCTTTTACTACTTCCAAATATTGTGTTTTTCCTTTTTGTAATATCATTTCTTGATCCTGATCCTCTTCTGTTTTTGATACCCTTATCATTTGTATACCAATGTGAAAAACATCAAACCCTTCTTCATTTTGAAACTCCACTCCTGCATACTCTTCACTGGCTAGATCCATGGTAGCCAAAATTTGGTTCCAACCATAAGGCTCAAATTCTTCATCTTTGAATTGTTGTGGCACATAACCCTCATCTTGTACTATTCTTCCTTCCACACAATCTTCTCTTTTCAGTCTCCTTTTTCTATTGGTGAGGTTTCTTATTATGTTGCACTTCCATATTGCTGATTCACTTTCTTCCTGATCCTCCACCTCTGATTCTTCACTTTCTTCTTGATTTTGATGTATTTTATACCATTCTTGAGGAGATATGTCACAGTAATGCCCATTTCTTAAATTCACTCTTGTTATTCTTCCTTTGCTCTGGAGATATAAACAATCATTACCCCAATCTTGTACAATTTGCATTTGTCTCATGAATGGTCTTCCTAGGATGATTTCATATGAAGTGGATTGTGGAAATTCTACTATGGCAAAGGTATGTTCTATTTCTATTCCACATATGTCCACAATCACTCTTTCCCATATTCCTAGGGGTTTTTCTATGTGTCCATCTGCAAGTTGCAATCTCATTTTAGTGGGTAGTAATTCATTTCTTCCCCATTTTTCCCAAGTTTGTTTAGTCATGATGGCCACTCCTGATCCACTATCCAAAATGGCTTTAGCAAAGTTTTTTCCATATTGTATTTTTAGGGTTGAATTTCCCTCTTCTCCTTCACAATATCCTCCTATTTAATCAATGGGAATATACCATAATTCCTCCAATTCTTGTAATTGTGGATGAAGATTTCCAGGTATTGTTTCCTCTTTGTTCATTTTGTTTTGTAAGTGAGGATTTTGTTTCAACAATTCTTCCCATGTTGTGTGACATGTAATGCTACATTGTTTATCTATAGTCATCTGAAATGTTACTTGCAGGTTTTCTTCTTTGTTAGCATTTTCCCTTATTCTTGTTGTCTCAAGTTGTTCAACTGTTTCCTGAGAGTTGTCTCCTTCCCTCATTTTGAGTTGTACTTCCTGAATGATTTGTTTGCACTTCTGCATCCCTGGCATGGGATATGCCACTACATGATCTGCAGGATTTGGTCCTTCTTGAATCCTTCCCTTGTATGCTTTGATTAAGGTGTCTAGACTCTGAGAACTTCCTATTTCAGACTAATTTTGTGTCTTCTGAGGAGTACTTTTTGACAGTTCCTGATTGTCTTCTTCCAAATTTTTACCCATTCTTATCTTCCTTTCCCATTTCCCTTTTTGTCTATTTTTCTTTACCTTTGAGACTGAACCTTCATTTTGTTCCTTATTTGTTCCTTGTTGCTTGGCTTGTGCCCTTGTTATAACATTTACTCCAACTTGGTCAATGTCACTCAATTCCTCTTGTTCCATAATGTTAACTGTTTTTAGACGTATGTTATTAGGTGTGTACTGTTGTTTTTGGGGATTTTTTGGACAATCTTTTATCAAATGTTCTCTGCCACAATCCTTACAGTATGCTCCCTCTATTCTTAATGTAGGAGGTTGTGGACAATCTCTAATGAAATGTTCTCCCCCACACCTATAACACGTTATCTTTGATCCCCCTTTGAATTGAGGTTTTTGATTGGACATGTAATTGTTGGTTATATACATGAATGTTGTTGTATCCATTTCAATTTTCCCATTTCCCAAGTCTAGGGCTTTTAACTCAAGTTCTCTCATTTCATATTCTTCCCAGTCTTCTTGATATCCTTCACTCCATTGATATTCTTCCTTATATGGTGATCTTAATCTTGAATTTCCCTCCTCTATTGGTGTGTATTTGATTGGTACCACATTAGTTGGTATGGGAGGTTGTTGCCCAAGCACCGGTCTTGGTTGTTCAGTATATCCTGTTTCTCTTTGAGTCACATAATCTCTTTCCTTGATGGGTTGTTTGTTATAGAAACATTCCTCGCTGGTATGGTTTGTCCATTTTCTCTCTAGTGTACAGTACTTAAGTGTTTTCCTATCTTGTAAGTGTGGTGGCTTTTGATATGGGCATTGTTATGCCAAATGATTTTCTCCACAGTTGTAACATTGTTTATTTGTGTTTATCCTAGAGTTTATCAAATTAGTTTTGGTGCTTACCTCTAGGGCTTTAGCAATGGCTTGAGCCAACTCTTCTGCTGGAGGAATTTTGTCTTCATATGATCTGGGTTGATCAAATGCTAACAGATCTTGACCTCTGTTGTCTTCCAAATCTATTGCTTCTTTTACACGAGCTCCTAAATCAGGGCATCTTCTATAATACACTTGGGTTCTTAGTTGGGCACTTCTCAATCCCTCAATGAATAAGGACACTTGTCTTGCCATGGAAGGTACTTCCTCTCTTGGACATCTGTCAATGTATTGTTTAAATCTTCTGGCTGCTTCTCTGACATTTTCATCCTTTTGTTGCTTAAAGCTATGTATCAGTGTAGCTGTACTATGTTTTATTCCTGTCTTAGAGAATTCCCCAATGAAAGCTTCTAAGAAAGATTCAATATCCAAGTACATTTCCTTTCTCAAGGGAATGAACCAGGATAAGGCTGGTCCTGTTAGGGCTAGACCAAATGCCTCAAATTGAACTTTGTAGTCTTCTACCTCCTCAGCTCTAATTAATTGCCTAAATTCTGGAGCATGAGCATGAGGATCTGAATACCCTTCATATTGGTTCTTCATACATTTGGCTACTTGATATGGTCTAAGCATTCTACCCTGAGGTTGCCAATGATGTCTTCTTCTGAGTGGAAATTCATTATATCCTTCTGGTTCCTTGTCAAAGGGATTTGGGGAAACATGTGTCCTCCTCCCATGTTGTTGCTCAGTACTAGTGTGGTTTTCATTTGGTCTAGGTAAATTTGTGTGTTCCATGTTATGTTCCCAAGGTCCTTTGTCAACACATTGCCCTAAGTCATTTGAATTTTCTGGGTCTTGGGAGAAGATATACACACATCCTTGCCTATCCTCATACCTACCATCTTTGAATTGAGCTACAGGTGTTATGTTTAGGGGAACTTCTAAGTTTCTCAATCTAATGAGGAACTTATGCATTCCATCTTGATATATATAGGTGCCAAACCTATTTGTGTACATGTATTTGAGGATATTCCTGTAGTCCCCAATTTCAAGGGGCTCATTTGTTTCATTTAAATTTTCCATGTTGTTTTCTTGCCCTAAACTTCTTTCTTGCCCTTTTCCTACTGCTGGCTCTATCTCCTTCCTTGTTAGGTCTTGTTTAGAAAGTGAATTTAGTTTGTTCCCAGACCTAAGGATCATTCAGCTAATTTTCACAACTTTGAACTCAAAATCGTGTTCGTCACGATTTTCTACCTAGAGTAGTGTTTTTTCCACGATTTTCTGATCAAAATCGTGTTTTTCACGATTTTCTATCCAGATAGTGTGTTTTCACGATTTTTTGACTAGGGTTGTATTTTTTCACGATTTTGTGACTAAAATCATGTTTTTCACAAGTTTGTGATCAAAATTGTGTTTCCCACGATTCTGTGCTCAGAATCGTTTTTTCCACGATTTTGTGCTCAAATCGTGTTTTTCACGATTTTGTGCTTAAAATCGTGTTTTTCACGATTTTCTACCTAAGGTTGTATTTTTTTAGGATTTTGTGACTAAAATCGTGTTTTTCACGATTTTCTAGTCAGAATCGTGTTTTCCACGATTTTGTGCTTGAAATCGTGTTTTCCACGATTTTCTGACTATCTTTGTGTTTTTCACGATTTTCTACCTAGGGTTGTGTTTTTTTCACGATTTTGTGACTAAAATCGTGTTTTTCACGATTCTGTGTCAAATTCCTGTTTTTCACAATTTTGTATCAAAATCCTGTTTATCACGATTCTGTGATTAAAATCGTGTTTTTCACGATTCTGAGTCAAAATCGTGTTTTTCACGATTTTGTGTCAAAATCGTGTTTATCACGATTCTGTGATTAAAATCGTGTTTTTCACGATTCTGAGTCAAAATCGTGTTTTTCACGATTTTGTATCAAAATCGTGTTTTTCACGATTTTGTGTCAAAATCGTGTTTTTCACGATTATGAGTCAAAATCGTGTTTTCTCACGATTTTGTTCCCAGACAATCGTGATTGCTCACAATTGTAAGTAACACGATTTTCTTATGAAAATCTCGTTCTGGAAATCGCAATGTTGTCCTTAGTTCAGAAAATCACGATTTTGTGTTTGATTACAGAATCACGATTTTGATCAATTTTTTTGGAAATTTTTAGATAGTGTTTTTTTATTTTTGATTTCACCTATAGAATCGCCATGTCTTTTCTCTAACATGCAATGAAAGAAACCTTCAAGATTTCTATATTTTCCTACTGAAACTCAAAAATTTCAAAATTGTGATTCCGTGTTTTTCCTAATATTCCTAGTTATTTGCACTTTCAGATCATGAAACTTTAAGAAAATGGAAAAAAATTGATATTGAAACCCTTTACCTTGCTTGCTAGGTCCAAAAAGCTCTCAAAATGATTGTTTGCAGCAAATTGCGATTTCTTCCTTGCTCTCTCTCTCTCACTCATTCAAATGAATTTTTCTAGCAATTCCAGATTTTTATAGTGTCCAGAAAATCGCGATTTTGTGTGATTCCCACAATTCTTCACTTTTCCACTTGTCCAAACTTTACTTACCCAATCTTGATGACATCTTTTGCAACTTTCTTATCTCAAAGTACCCAAATATGCTAGAAATTCCAAAAATTTTCCTTTACAGAAAATCGCGATTTTGTGCAGAAGATTGTGTTTTTTCTGTAGATCTTATTTTGTGCAATTTGAGTATTCTTTCTTCTTGCTTTCTTTCAATATCTTCTCTCTTTTGTAATTTACCCAATTCCTGTACTGTTGCACCAAAATCACAACCCTCAGAAAGTCGCGATTTTGTGCAGAAGATCGTGTTTTTCTATACTTCTGATTTTATGCCAATTTGAGTAGTCTTCTCTTCTTATTTCCCTTCAATACCCTTCAACAACTTCAATTCATCCATCACCTGAAATGTTGCCTTAAAATCAACACATTTTCAGAAAATCGCGATTCTGTGCAGAGAATCGTGTTTTCTAATTTTCTGGTTTTCTGACAATTTTTTGCTCTTTTTTCACTTTTTCTCAATCACCCTTATCAACAATACTTCACTTCAACTTCCTAACAAGAAAAGAAATTTGTTTGATTGTTTTTTATAAATTTTATGATTTTTGTTTTTTAGCATCTTTGCCCTAAAATAAAGGTGAACACTTTACTTAGGGTTTCTGGTTTTTGTGATCTACTGATCCTATGTTTCTTGATTGGTTATGATTTCCTATGGCTTTAGCTATCACAAAAGTGCATGAGAGAATTTTTCCAATGAAAATGTGTTATGGAATGCAAGCAATTTTTGTAAAGATAAACTCAATCACATATTTCTTTTCAAAATGCAGATCAACTCAAGATTGATGCTCAGATTTGGTTAACCATTGAATCCTTTATACTTACATCTAGCTACTTTAACTGTCCTTTCCTTAGTATCACCATGTTATCTTCCCAAGATCACCCATGGTGCCTAGTAATTGGTCAAAAAGAACTCTACAAATGCAAGAATAGACTCTTGTTACCTTATCTTTAGCTTTCTTGGCTCAAATCTTCCACACACCTGCACTTTTACTTCAACAATGTAATGAGAAATTATCAATTTACAAAAATTTCAGCACTTCCAATTCTACAAGATGATCAATTGCTTTCTTTTTTCCCAAAGACAAACAATGACATCTACCTTTTCATGTTCCCATTTCTTGATTGATGAGTTTTACCTTTTCCTTGTGTTTTTTACCATCATCATTAGAAGATCCAGCAAGGTCCAACTTCAATGAAGCTTTTGAAATGTTCCCCGGCAACGGCGCCAAAAAATGTTTGTTATTGACTTTGGAGTTGTCCTCTCCAATCATTAAGTACAAAAGAATCAACAAAGCATCTTTATTTTGTCAATCCTGGGAATATTCATGAGACCACAGCCCCTTCTAGATGATAGATTCATAGAAATAAGAGATTGATGGTTGGAATTCTGAGAAAACTGAAAATGAAGAGGAAATTCTAGGGTTTACCTTATCTAGAGCAAATCTTCACCATTTCCTGCAATCTTTGTGTCTATTCCATGCTATTTTCTCAGTAGAACATGATTATGAAGTCAAAATTGAAAAATATTACCTGTATCACACAGACGAGACAATCGCGATTCTGTACCAACAGACAATTTTCATCTTTCTGCATCATTCTTCACTCATTCTTCACTCATTACATCAGTAATCATCTCTCTTCATACACCTTACTCAGTATTACACAAATGAATCTCACAAATCTCCATGATTAAACAAGAAATGAACTCACACATCAAAGAAACCACACAAACAGGAGAAAACACGATTTTCAGCAGAAACTCTCTCTATTCTCTTGATAGCATGTACAAATGATCAATCAAATAACCAACCTCCTCAAAATAGAGAAAATTGACTTATATACATTTTCAAGTGTCCCTTTTCACACTTGAAATTTGGTCTTTTTCTCTAATTTTCTAAAAATATGCTATCTAAGAGTTTCTAAAAATTCTATAAAAATTACATAAGATCCTTTACTATATAAGGAAGACTCTTCCTTATTTTTACAACAAATGCATAAATATTTTACAAGTTTTTTGGCTTTTTACAACTATTTTACATCAAAATATTCTTCAAAAATGTATCTTCCAACAAGCATATCTAACACCCCCCTTCAATGTCCACCCTACGGTGAACTACCTCCTTGATCCAATCCCAAGCTTTGGAAAGTGTCGAAGAAGTTGCTCTCTCCCAAGAGCCTTGGTCAAGATGTCTGCTCCATTTTCTTCAGTAGGACAATAGCTTATCTCCACGACCCCGTCCTCAATCAACTCACGCACATAGTGATACTGAATTTCTATGTGCTTGGTACGTGCATGGAAACAGGATTTTTGGCGATGGCCATGCCACTTTGGTTATCACACTTCAACTTTGTAGCCTCTTGTCCTTGTATTCCTATGTGCCATAGGATCCTCCTCAACCATAGTGCTTCACATGCTGCGACACATGTAGCTTTGTACTCAGCTTCAGTAGGAGATAATGCTACAGTCGGTTGCTTCTTACTAATCCAAGAGAAAATCCTTGATTCTAAAGAAAAGCAATATCCAAAAACTGATTTTCTGGTATCAATATCTCCTGCCCAATTTGAGTCACAGTATCCGACCAGAGATGATCCTGCTATTGCACAAGTGTATGAGACTTCCAACTAATTTCCTGTATCTTCCAATATCCACTAGAGAGGAAGTATCTTCAATAGATCATTTCGTGTTGACCTCCATAGGTGTAGAAACTTCCTTGCAATCCTCCATGTCGAATGCCTTCAATATCTGCCTTGCATACTTTTGTTGAGAGATGAAAATCTTCCCTGGTTCCTGCCAAACTTCAAGACCTAAGCAATAATGCATTAAGCCCAAGTCTGTCATTTCAAATTCTAAACTCAGGGCATCTTTTGTTTTTTGAAGAAGAGCACGTTCATTTCCTGTAATCAAAAGGTCATCTACATAGAGTACAAGCACAATTGTCTTCCCTCTTCTCTTTAGAACATACAAGTTAGCATCAAAAGCACATCTTTTGAAACCTAGATCCAAGAGATGCTTATCTATCTGCTGGTACCATGCTCTAGGGGCTTATTTTAGCCCATATAATGCCTTCTTCAGCTTACATACCTTGTTCTCTAAATGGGGAGCTTTAAACCCTGGTGGCTGAGACACATATACCTCCTCCTTGAGGTCTCCATTCAAGAACATCGATTTGACATACATGTGATAGATTGGCCAACGCTTATGTGCAGCCACAGCTAGTACTACTCAAATAGTAGTCATTCTTGCCGTTGGGGCAAATGATTCACGAAAGTCAATGCCTTCAACTTGTGAGTAGCCCTGTGCAACAAGTCTTGCTTTATACTTTTCTAGAGTACCATCAGCCCTGTACTTTAGCTTCCAGACCCACTTGGTGCCAATGACTTTACGCTTAGGGGGTCGATCCACTAGCTCCCAAGTTCCATTCTTCATGATATTGTTGTATTCTATTTGCATGGCATCCCTCCAATTCGGATCATGGAGTGCCTCTTCCACATTTGTTGGTTCCTTTGCTTTGTCTTGAATGAGATCAGCCATCAAGGCCTTGTTTACAATATGGACACTTGCCCGTCTCTGTTCCTCTATTCTTTGTGATCGCCTCACTCCATCTGCAACCTGTTCTAGTGACTCTGGGATGGGGTTTGCAGAATCATGGAGTTGCCTCACCCAACATGGCAATGGCTTTTCCACTAGGGTGTCTGCAGGTTGGTGACTTTCAGACTCATCATCTGAAGATGACGCTTCCTTCTCTTGTGTAGAAGGGATAGCTATTGGGCCAGGTTCATAGTGGATTGCCCCTTCGCCTGATGATAAAGTGGAAGATCTCTTTTCCTCCTCCACTGCATGTGGCTGCTCCTCCTTAAACACCACATCTCGACTCACCATGATATTCTTAGCCTCAGGGTCATAAACCTTATATGTCTTCTTATCTTTGTTGTACCCTAAGAAGATACATTTGATGCTTTTTGGTTGAAGCTTGTTTCTCTCCCTATCTGGAACATGTACATAACATTCACTTCCAAATACTTAAAAATGGGAAACAGAAGGTTTTTTACGAGTGTAGGCTTCTTGTGGAGTCTTTCCATCAAGTGCCTTGGTGTAGCTTTGATTCAAGATGTAGACAGCAGTGTTGATAGCCTCTGCCCAAAATTGATTAGGCAAACCCTTTCCTTTCAACATGCACCTTGCCATCTCCATGATGGTTCGATTTCAACGTTCTGCAACACCATTCTGTTGAGGACTATGTGCCACTGTGAGTTGATGCTTGATTCCCTTACTCTTGTAGAAATCTTCAAACTTTGTTGATGTGAACTCACCACCACCGTCTGTCCTGAATTTCTTCATCTTCTTCCCTGTTTCATTTTCAATAAGCTGAAGCCATTCTTTAAACTTACCAAAAGCTTGAGCCTTATCGCGAAGGAAGTACACCCACATCTTCCTGCTATAGCCATCGACAAGTAACATGAAGTAGGAAGATCCGCCCAAGGCCTGTGTAGGCATTTTCTGCACAAGTCAGCATGCACTAACTCTAGACGATAGCTTGCCCTATTCTTGCTTTCTTGTGGAAACGCTTTCCTCTGTTGCTTGCCCATCATGCAAGCTTCACATGGTTCCTTCATTTCTTCAATTGATGGTAGGTGTGCAACCATACCCCTGTGATGTCGGCGCAAAAGCAACGACTAGTGGATCAAGCCAATCGTCGATAATACGGCACACGCCGGCTGCTTGGAGCAATCTCAGGAAAAATGGAAGACTCAAAGAGCTTATTAGTAATTCCTTGGTGAATCAATCCATAACCTTAAGTACTTTTCACAAAATGATTCATTGCATTTATTTCAACTTGTCTTCATGTCTTAAGATGAGAAAAAAAAATCGTGGAAGATCTATGGTCTTTTGATCTCCATTCAATAAGTCTTATCTTCTTGAATCGATGCTTCATTTATCTAAGAAACTTACTACATGAATTTGAAACCCTTCAACGCATATTTCAACGATAATTACACATTTTGATTATTAATATGTAATGAACCGAAGACAAACAATCTCAATAAGAGTGCATTTACTTCTGTTCAATGCACACGTGCAATAACTTCCTGTGTAAAGAGCATACTTCAATTTCTTAAACTTGGTTAATAGAGCGATGAATATCGACTTTAGGAGTTTACATTCGGAATTTGATCCTGAAAACATTTAGATGCTATTGATATCTAAGTTTGCTCAACACTGTTGTGCATCACATGAAGGAGCGCACTTAGTACTTTTCTCTGTATCCAAAGCAGTACTTCAACATCCGTTCCCGAAATCCATAACATAATCATAGACTATACATGGATAAATATAACATCAACTACATATACGCACTGAAGTTATTAAAGGAAAGGTGCTTGTAAATAAGATTCTACATTCGATCACAGTTTTATAAGATTTTTGCATCGTCTTAAAACTTCAGATTTGTAGCTACTGGAGTATCTTCATCATCAACATATTATCTTCACTTCACCGCGCATGTTCCTTTTACGTTTTGAAGAATAAAGCTTAATAAACCTTTAAACACCATACCATTTTTTTTCTTCAAATCTTTGGGAGCTGTCCAGCAAGCATAGGGTCAAACATAACAAGGCAGTAGATCGTGCAATCATCAGATTTCTTCGACTACAACAGCATGTCTTCCATTATATTAGCAATAGATGTTGATTTCACAAAGATCCGGAGAAAAACTATGAATATAGTTCTGCATAGATCGTTGGAAGCACTATAAATGATTTCCATGTCCAGAACAAAGAGAGTTGTCTCAAATGAACCCTGCTGTGATCTACTACAATGATTTCCATGCTCAGAACAAAGAGAGTTGTCTCAGAGGAACCGTGCTATGATCTACTACAATGATTTCCATGCTCAGAACAAAGAGAGTTGTCTCACATGAATCGTGTTGTCATAGTGCAATGAATCATAGTGCAATCAGAATTCATAGTGCAATCAAAATTCATAGTACACTGAATCGCACAAGTCAGAAATCATAGTGCAACATTGATGATATCAATTATGGTTGAATAGAGCATTGTCAGCACTATAGCTATCGTTTCCTTCTCTATGATGATGTTCCATGCATCTTGCAAACGCGAATAAAGGCAGCTTCCTCATTCCTCAGCCTCAGATGGAAGCTTGAGCATCCAAAGATCAGCTCAGAACTGTCGAAAAACGAAGAGGAATCTCACTTTACTCTGCCAAGAAGATCATCTCACAAAGTTATCTGTCTCCAGGCCTCGAACTCTCCAAGCTGTGTCGTGCATTGGACAAGCTTCCAAAGTCATGAACAGGATGGCCCCCTCTCATATCAAACGGATGACATATCATATGCCTAGATATCTGATGATGCATGATCCTCCTCCTTCTATTGGTATCCTCTGTAATCAATACGGTGTGGGAGCGATTTGGGACGACTGGCAGATCAATTCAATTGTCTCGCTAACGGCGCACACAGGGTGACTATGGAGAACAAGTATAATTTTTCCTAGGGCCCATAGGGCAAAGTGTTTCTATATCTTTCTACTATATCAAAATAGGATGGTAAGATTAATTTCTCACTAACTACTTGATCTTTAATGGTTTCAATTATGTTTAAATCTTCTTGAGAATTAACAATGTTTCTAGCTACAGATGGTGGAAAAAGATCTTCACTATCTTCAGTACTAGGTAGAACAATAGAAATTAATGGTAAAGTTCTAGATAATCTATGATCAAATTCTCTTGTATGCAAAGTTTCATCTACAATACTATCTTTAACTAGTTCTTCAACTTCTTCAACTGGACGACGAAATAATATTTCAAAAGTAGATGGAGGTAAAAAGGAACTACTTGTTAAATCCTCTTCAAACATAAAGATGAAATGAAACTAGATTAATGATTGATTTCCTATACAAAGCTATAAGATACTATTCATAAAATGATGTCCTATACAAATTAAACAATATATTTTTAGCTAGGTAGATTCTTTTCACACTTCAAATCTTCAGTTTGTCTTCAATAGCTAAAGATCATCTGAAAAATCACATCAGCGATATTAGTAGGCTTTTATAAAAAATTAAACACTCATTTAAATCTTAACATATTTAAAAAACTTATTTTAATATAAAATAATTAACTTTTCTAAAACACACATACACACACACACACACACATATATATAAGATACTTCCTCTCTAGTGGATATATATATAAGTACAAACATTTATTTTAACATACATATTGCAATAAAATAATTCATTCATACATTACATCATATAATTCATATAGCTTAATACACTTATACATATTCATACATATTACATATGCTAACATACATCACATGCATACTAACATACACGCATTACATAACATACACTAACATATATGAGCATGCATACATGCACACTAACATACATGCATGACATAACATACACTAACATAAATGAACATGCATACATGCACACTAACATACATGCATGACATAACATACACTAACATAAATGAATTGCACACTAACATACATGCATGACATAACATACACTTAAATACAAACATGATATGCAAACACAATCATATGCATACATGCACATGCATAAATGAGCATGCATACATGCACATACATTAATGACCATGCATGAACATACATGCACTAACATGCAACAAGCAAACATGCATGACATGTATACATACATGCAAACACTAACATCTAATATTCATACATTAATTATACATACATTTTCATAAATAACATTCACTAACATACATCTAACATTTGCATGCATTTCCTAATATCTAACATCTAACATGCATTACTTAACATCTAACATGCATTACCTTAACTAATATGCCTTATATGCACTATCATGTCTAACATTTACTAACATGGGTACAACATTTACTAAATGCATTTTCTAATAAGTTCCTAACAAGCTAAGGGTTGAAGAAGTTTGGCTAAAGGGTAAGGAAAGAAAAGGATAAGTGAATGGATAAGGAGAAGGTTAGATATAATAATGGAATCTTTGAGAAAGGTAAGGTTAAAAGCTAAATGGACCCTCCTTCTGGTTACCTGAAACTCATAAAAGAAGTTTAGGAATTCAAATCATATAAATAAAATCAATTTAGCTAAATAAACATACATGCATACCCTTTCATACCCTCCATTTCATACATAATGAAATCATTAACCATTGCATATCATTAATTTCAACAAACATACTTAATGCATATGCATGACATAATAACATTAAGATATAATGTACCTAAGCTAAAACGCTTTCCCACACACATACACATACATAAATGTTGGACTTTATTGACCTCCAAAATATAGCAGGAAGTAGGTGGAACCCCCTAGGAACAAGTTGACCTTCTTACAAACTTCATCACAGAAAACCAGTCATGCTTGCAGAGCTTACTATTCTCTACTGGATTAGCATTTTCTAAAACTGTTTTAACCACATTAACTAGCGACCACGAGATTTCTAATGAGCCAAAGAACACTCAATTTGGGTAAATACACAAGGAGATATGACCTCTGCAAGTTAGAGGTTTAATGGAGACCTTCAGCAGAGGTGAAACCAGAGAACATACACTACTTGCAGAGAGTAGTGCTCTCAGCTCACAAATCCAATGATTATGAAAATTTACAAGAAGAAAGTAGACAGTACGAGCTTTCAAATGAGCTATCAAACATGTAATTTGGATATATAATGAGGGAGATACAAGCTCTGCAATCTCTGCATACAAAACTACAGCAACATAGAGATACACATATGCCTCTCTTGGACTTCCCACAAGATCACGACTTCTCTCCTCTTTTTATAGCATGGGGAACTAAACTAAAACCTTCCTAATACATCTGAATTTGTGGTAGACACTTAGGTGGAGGTATTACATGACTCAAGTGCTCAAATAAGCAAAGTATTGATGAACTTTGAGAACTAGCTACATCGACCTTCCACTAGGACACCACTGCAGCTCCCTTGTGACTCACTAATTTGACTCACCATGTTCTAGAACTCACGTGGTATTTTTGCTACATTTTTTGAATAATATGAGACTTCTTGAAGTATTTGAAGACTTCCCAAAGGTATTTATATAATTTGAAACTTGTACCCTACATAAAACAAATGTTCGCAACATTCTCCCCCTCAAGTTTCAAAGGGTATTTCCTTCATGCCAAGAATATAGTTGAATCTTTGAAGCTTTGGTCCATCCAAGGATTTGGTGAAGGTATCTACAACTTGATCCTTTGTTCCCACAAAAGAAACTTGTACTTCATTGTTTATGGCCTTCTCTCGAACATAATGATAGTGAACCTCTATATGCTTTGTTCTAGCATGAAAAAATAGGATTTGAGGTCATATGAATGCTGCTCAAGTTATCCCCATATATCAGAGGTACATTAACCTGCACATTCAAGTCATGAAACAACTTTTTAAACCACATAACCTCAGTAGTAGCCAATGCTAAACCTCTATACTTAGTCTCTGTAGAAGATAAAGCAAACTAATCCTTAATTTCTTCTTGCACTTTAGTTTTTTGTTCTCTTACCAAACTAATTAAATTGTTTGGTTCTAGTTTTGCTTAAGTTTAGAACTTTAAACAATTCTTGAAAAATAGATACTAATTTTCAATCAAAAATTCTTATTGAATTTTCAACCTAAACTTGTGCTAATCAAACAATCCTTAATAATTTAATGAAAACTAGATACTAACTTTTCAAATAAATTTTTTTTTGAATTTTTAAACTAAAATTGTACTAATCAAACAATCCTAAATAGATACTAACTTTTAAATAAAAATTCTTTTTGAATTTTAAATCTAGCAATTCCTAATATTTTAAATACTCCTAAAACCCTACTTAAATAGTAACAATCAGATTCAATTTTAGAAAATATACCTCACAATTGATGCAGAAGCTAGGGTGCATGTGAAATTTTCAAATTACATTTGTTGAGCAATAAATGCCTAATACAAAGAATCTCAGTGTTGTATGTGCAAACGTATCTCTTCAAAACGTTGATGGTAAGGGTGTAGAGATGAGGTTTACTACTTGCCCATTCTGGTGGAGGCGCTCAGAGCCTAAGCCCAGCTCTCAACAACCAGGGAATCACAAGGTTTGTAATTTCTGCCTCTGCAAGATGACCACCTCAAGTTGCTGCAACCACGTGGCCTAAACCAAGCTAATGCATATGCAAGAAAAGGAAAATGTTTATACATGTCCTGCTATGCCATTGTTCACGTTGGGTTCAAATGTGGGAGCCATTTGTGACGACTCGCGGATCAATTCAATCGTCACACTAACAACGCACACAGGGTGACTATGCAGAACAAGTATAATTTTTCCTAGGGTCCGTAGGGCAAAGCATTTCTATTTCTTTCTACTGTGTCAAAATAGGATGGTAAGATTAATTTCTCACTAACTACTTGATCTTTAATGGTTTCAGTTATGTTTAAATCTTCTTGAGAATTAACAATGTTTCTAGCTAAAGATGGTGGAAAAAGATCTTCACTATCTTCAGTACTAGGTAGAAAAATAGAAATTAATGGTAAATTTCTAGATAATCTATGATCAAATTCTCTTGTATGCAAAGTTTTGTTTACTTGCCCGCACATATACTGATGTTTTTCTTCTAGGGCTGTAGAGAGGTCTCTTTGCATACTCGGTTGTTGTGTCACAGGGATCTTTTGAAATATATGTGTCCTCTTTGATTGTGGTGTCTCTTGAGCTTCTTCCTCTCTGATGTGTTTAGTCCCTCTCATGGGTTTCGTTGAACTGGTTCCGACATCTTCGTGGGAGATGGTTGTCTTCTTTTTCTTTGGAACGGTCGCTGACTTTACATATTTGGCCATCTCAGTTGAGCTTGGCATCAAACGTAAGCAGACTTTCATTTCAAGAGCCTCATAAATGAGTAATGTCAATGCCGAACTTCCATTTAAGAACTTTTTCTGACCCCACTTTTTCTTTGCTTCAAACAAGCGATCTTGAATATACAGAGTAATATTCACTTGGTTTCCCACTTGCCTCATTGCATGTGAAAGCAATTGCACTACGATCTTTTGAGGTGCTGTATATCTATGCATACTCAGAATGCAAAAATGCTGGTGCACTAAGCGAACAGAGTCTTCAATATCCGTTCTGTTGATTTCCAAAAATGTTCTCTTTTTTTTATCATGACACTCATCTTTGACATTGGTGAGTCCATCTTGGTTCCATCCAAAAGCTTTGTTGATTACTTCATGAGTGAATCTAATTGTCTTCCAGGTACCTACTTTGTCAATTACTCTTGCTTTTGGGACTGATGCCTTATTCGATGCGGATTGTAATGTATTCATCACTTGTGTACATCTCTAGAAGTCAGGCAAGTATATCAAAAGCCTTAGGAATGCATCGATTCCTGCGCTCGTGCGTGGTAATCCTTGTACTATAGTCTAGAAATCTTGTGACATAATAGGAAAATAGTGGTCCCTATCCATGATCTTGATGGTTGCCATGAAAATAAGCTCGGACACTGGTTGATCATCAAGAAACCAATGAACTCTTCCCTTCGTTATTGATTCCAAGGGGAGAATCTCAATTTCTTCCTCTTGCGTAGCCTCGGAATTAGAAGATGCCATCTGCACTCAATTATATAGCAGTAATTAGTGGTAAGCTAATACAAGAATCATCCTTCACTTAGCCTTCATAATTTTGTGCAATGCTCCACGTGAATTGTGTCGTCCCTTCCCCATGGGTGTTAGAAAGTTAATACTTGGAATTTATATTTTATGTTTTTGTCTGAAAGAAAACAATAAAGTTAGTTCATAACCGAAGCGGTCGTTGAATCTTGAGTTATTCTCTTAGATTATGTACAAGTACTCTCCTATTCCCCAAGAGGGAAATGTGCTCCACTATCCTGAAGTAGAAAAAGAATGTGTCGAATGCTTGGCCTTGTAATGTGGCCCTATCATGCATACTTTGGATTCTTGTGACTCCAAATGTGTGCAGCTTGAGTTACAGACTGTCTTGCCTGTCGGCATCCAAATCTGCTTTACTCCATTAGGATAGCCTGTATTCCTAGCATTCCTAGAGAATGTAGTGCTTTTTGTGTAGTACTTTTGTTTCGTCTGCTGTTAGAATCTTTGAATGATTTTTGTTGCATGGCGAGGTTCCTGCTCTGCCCTGTAGTGGTATATATTCTGTCGTTTTGCCTTTAGACCATACTGATTCTTCTCGTGCCATGGCTCATCCTTTTTTATGATTGTCACTTGGGCACATGACTTGGGAATCCATATTTGTGGTGGGGCTGGCTGGGCGGCTATCACCTTCTTTGGAATCCACACTCTAGCAATTATTTGTGTTTCTGGGTGTTCAACATGACTTGCATTCTTGTTCTGTTGTCATTTTCAATGTCGAGAGTGGTTTTGTTGTTGAAGATAAGCTGTCACTTGATCTTTCCTAATCCAAGCTTGTCAGGTGTGAGGAATAGGGTATAATTGAATGTGTGCACATTTGTGACAAACTGGCTGACTAGTCTCTCGTGCACTAGGTTCCTCACTGAGTCTTTCGTTGGATAGAACACTAAGCACATGATTCACTACATTAGAAGATTGTGTGCAAGCCAGACTCTGTGTATCCTCACATGAAGTACTTGATGAAGAAATTTCCATAGTGCGAGTGAACATACATTCATCATCATGTTCATTAGAGTGAGCTCTCGATTCTATATCCCTTGCTTTGATGGGTCGTTCATCTAACATGCTGAATACCTCTCGATGTCCTATCTTGGCTGAGATATATCCTAGGGCCAATTGAATGGTCACTTCATATTCGTATATCCAATCTTGACCTAACACGAGTTCTTCTAATAAGTCCTGATCATGACATACTAAAAGTTTTTGTTCCATTGTGTTGTTTCCGAGATGTAGAGCTAAGGTAACCTCACCTATACATTGAGTAATTTTCCCTCCTATTCCAATGAGTTGTGCCTTAGAGGGCCGTAGCTCTTCCTTGAGTTTCTAGGTTAATGAAAATTTGATACAGCTTATAGTGGCTCCTGTGTCAATGAGAGCATCCACCAAGTGGTACTCTTTTGTTTCAGCACCCAAATTCAAATAAGGTTGTGTCATTTGCTGACCTAGGTTTTCAGTGGCTCTAAAATTAGCCATTGGGACGAGTCCCTCTCCTTGTCGATATCTCTCGTCTCTCTCTCTCATCCACTCTTTTTGTTTCCTTATTTGTTCTAGCGCTTCTTGTCTGGCTTCTTCTCGTATTCTTTCTTCCTCTATGCGCCTATTTTTACCCATTATTAATCCTGACATTATCTCTTCAGTCAATGGCTCTAGATATTTTTTCACTCGACATCCACTGATATAGTTTGGCAATACTTCTCCATCTAGGGTTGCTAAACTGATGGCTCCGCTAGTGGATATGCGATTGATGATTAACGGGCCATATCCCCTTTTTTGTAGTTTCTTTGTGTGTTGCTTCAAAGTATAAACCAAAACTAAATCTCCTTCCTTCAAATTTTTATCTTTAATTTGAGCATCAAAATAGGCTTTCTGTCACATTTTAGCAGCATAAATCCCTGCTACTGCTTGTAACCTAGTTTCATGTAACTTTTCTATTTGATCCAATTGAGCTGATAGTTCATGTCCAGTCCACTCATAAGTTGTTGCTACTCTGAGAGTGGATATTAAGAAATCAATTGGCAAAATAGCATTGTGTCCGTACACTAAGTTAAAAGGAGTAGTTCCTATGGCGGTCTTGTAGGCTACTCGGAATGCCCATAAAGTAATTGTTTATCCCGATTAGATCTTCCATTGTTAACAATTTTAGTGAGAACTGTGCACAAGATTTTATTTGAACTTTCGGCCTGTCCATTGGCTTGTGGGTGATATGGCTAATTTTTTTATGAATTACTAAGAATTCATTCAGTAGGGCTTCTATCACTTCATTCACAAAATGCGTGCCTCTATCACTCACAATTTCTATCGGCAGCCCAATCTAGTGAAAACGTTCTCAAAGAGAAACTTGGCAGTAGTCCTTGCATCATTTTTCTTGGTGGCTTTGGCTTCAACCCATTTGGTCAAATAGTCTGTGGCTACAATTATGTACTCCGCATGGGATCCTTTAGTTGGTGGGCTAATAGGTCCTATGAAGTCTATTCCCCACTTAGTAAAGGCTCTAGCACTCATCATGGGTTTCAGCAGCATTTCATCTCTTCTCATTGGATATTTCGTTCGTTGGCAGGTATCACATCGCTGAACATATGTGGCTGCATCATGTTGTAGAGTTGGCCACCACATTCCTGCAAAAAGAGTCATTTTTGTAGTTTTCTCTGCAAAAAAATGTCCTCCTACAGCTCCTGTATCTGCCATCTCTAAAACAGCAAGATACTCATCTTCATGAATGCACATTCATAAATGACTATCTCTTCCTCGCTTAAAGAGTTGTTTTCCTATGAGCGCATAGTCCTTTCTTTGTTCTGTGAGTGCACGTTTCCTTGCTAGAGTGGCTCCTTCCGGGTATTCTTGGGTCTTCAAGAATTTCACCAGAGGCATGCTCCATCTTGGTGCCACTGTGGAGTAGCATAGAGTAGAGTTCTCTTCTGGGTTTTGTTCCTGACAAGTTGCGCAGGCTGATACATAGTTGTGTGTATCCCTCTGCATGGTTGGCCAATATATGCCTAATCTCTTCAGTGTTTGCCATGTTTCATTTGCATTTAAATGAGTTTTCCATTGATTTACATGTGCTTTTTGAAGCCACATTTCTTGTTCCTCTTCTTCCATGCATCTCATGAGTAATCCACTTGAGTCTTGGTGATACAAACTTCCACCAACAATATGAAGGTTTTTAGTCTTCCATAGATCTTGGTTTTTGTTTGGTGTGATCCCATGCTTAGGTCCATGTGTAAGGATAGGGATCAACTTTTCTTCCCAATGGGGACATACTTCGAGATTAAAAAGGTATGTGTCAGGCAGATCATCTGGTACTCCTATAGGTGGTTCTCCATGTGTCATCCTTGATAAGTGATCTGCTCTAATCTGGGTATTCTCTTTCTTGACTACTACTTCAAAATCAAATTCCATCAACAGTAGAAACCATCGTACTAGTTGTCCCGTATTACAAGGCTTATTGACTAAGTATAGTAGAGCTTGATGATCCATAAAGAATTTGAAATTGTTTGCCAATAAGTAGTGTCGAAACTTCTTCACTGCGTACACCATCCCTAGGCCTTCTCTCTCGGTCATGGTATAATTGCGCTCTACTTGATTCAATTGTCTAGTGGCATAGGCTATGGGGTGGTCTAACTTTCCTATGTCCGCGGGTTGAGCTAAGATGCACCCAATGGCAAACTTGGACGCATCTACGTGAATGTGAAATGGTTTGTTCCAATTAGGTACTCGAAGGATTGGAGCTGAACTCAATCAACTCTTTAATTCGTTAAAGGCTTTTTCACATTCTTCTGTCCAATTAAACTAGGACAATAAAGCATAAAGAGGCCTAGCAATTATGGCATACATATGTATAAATCTACGGTAGTATCCGCAATGTCCCATAAATGCTTGTACTTCTTTTGCAGTCTTTGGTCTTGGTAAATCCAGAATCACTTTAATTTTGTCTTCATCGGTTGAAATTCCATTATTAGAGACAATGTGTCCTAATATCTTTCCTTTTCGGACCATGAAGACACATTTCTCCGGGTTAAGGCATACTCTATATTGTCGACATTTAGCAAAAATCCTTCCTAGTTCAGGGATATGTTCCATTCGTATAGCTGAATAGGTGCATAAGTCATCCACATATACTTCCATGCTCTTTCTCAGGAACTCCTTGAATACATGGCACATCAATCTTTGGAATGGGGTTGGGGCATTGGTTAGACCAAAATGCATGACTCTAAAGTTGTATACTCCCCATTCAGTAGCAAAGGCTGTTTTGTGTTGGTCCTCAGAAGCAATGGCTACCTGATTATACCCCGAAAAGCTGTCTAAAAAACTATAAACTTCTTTCCCTGTCACTCTTTCCAAAAGATGATCCGTGATGGGTAATGGGTAACTATCCCTTATGGTAGCAGCATTTACGTTTTTTAGATTAACGCATACCCTTAACCTGCCATTCTTTTTAGGTACGACCACCAAAGGTGACACCCATTCCGTGTGTTAGATTTCATATATGAACTCAGCATCTAACAAATTATCTATATCTTCCTTGATTTTTGCTGAGTAAACATCGTTATATGTGTATGGTCTTTGTTTGGAAGGTTTAGCTTCAAATGTCATAGGGATTCTCTGGGCACATATAGAAGGATCTACTCCTTTCAAATCCTTATATGTCCAAGCAAAGACATCCCTATATTCTCGAATGAGTCGTATCAACTCTTGCTCTTCTTCCAGTGAGACATCTTGACCTATAAAAGTACATCGTTCTTCTCCTTCCTCTAAGGTTACTACTATTTCTTTTGTCTGTTCTTTGTTGTCATATGCTATTCCTAGTTGTGCTTCTCGTTTCGGCATTTGAATAGCAATTTTCCTCTCTTCTACTTCATATTTTCTGAAGTGTGCAGGCATTTCAAATTGATCTTGAGGCTTGTTTTCTCCGTCATCTTTTTCTTTATCTACTCCCAAATCTTCTTCTTGTGTCATTTCTTGATTTATTTCATTGACTATGACATTTACTCCTTGAGTTCCGTTCTCCGTTTCCATATGTTCATGCTTTATTTCAATGCTCTCATAATCCTCTTTCCATTCCTTTTCCATTACTTCTCCTTCTTTAGCCTCTTGAAGAACTACCACGTATAGAGTAACATCATATCCTTCCTCATCAATGCATTCATTCATGGTTATCACTTCTTCGTTAGCACATACATCGAGAGTGGCTAAAATCTCCATCCAACCATGAGGTTCGAATTCTTCATCTAAGAATACTTGAGGCATGTAAGCTGGATCTTCTACAAACCTAGTTATTCCTTGACTTTGCTGCAATCCTTTCCTTCTATCCTCTTCCTTTTTCGCAGTTTGGCATATCCATATATGAGTGTCTTCGTTCATCCAAGATTGGTCACTTGAACCTATATTGTGAATCGACTGATCGTCTTCCTCCTTATGAATCTGATTCCATTGCAAGGGGGGAACATCTTGGTATGTGTATGTGTGGAGATTGATTCTTGTCGTGGTTCCTTCATGCTGTAAGTATACTGCGTCTTTTCCCCAATCTTGCACTACCTTTAGCTGTCTCATGAATGGTCTTCCAAGTATCATCTCATAATTGCTAGGCCTTTCAAATTGACACATCGCTAAGGTGTGCTCAAATTCAACTCCATAAGTGGTGAAAATGACTTTTTCCAATAATCCCAAGGTTCGTTCAGTGTGTCCATCTGCCATTTGTATTTTCATGCATGTTGGTCTTAAAGCTAGTTTTCCCCATTTCTCCCATATTTCCTTGGTAGTGATTCCTACTCCAGCTCCAGAATCTAAGATGGCTTTAGTGGTGTAACCCCTAGGTAATTGGAAGGCAATGTTTCCTTCATCCCCTTCGCTGAAATCTCCAACCTTATCAACTAGGATTTTGACTGTGGTCAATTCATCAGACATTTCCTTCTCTTCAGCCTTGGTCTCCAATTGACTGGTTAATTTTTCCTTTAAATGTGGTTTGACTTTGAACAGTTCTTCCAATGTCAGAGTACAAGGGAGTTTTACCTTTCTAAGGTGTTGGATGATGTCCGATGTTTGGATTGATGGGTTCTGCTCTTTTTTTCTTATTGAGGGAATGAAGTATAATTCTGAGTGGTGTTCGTATTCCCCTATGTAATTTGGCAAAACCTTTTCACTGTCATTCTCCTTTTCACTTTGGTCGAATGATAATAATCCTTCTGAATTCTGCTCAGGTATTGAGTGTTCCAATTCACCTCCTGCTTCTAGCTCTTAAAAGGGTGGTTCTATTCCTTCCACTTTCTTCCATCTGTCTTCTTGAACTCTTTCCCACAAGTCTTTAGGCCATTCTCCATCTACTTCGGGGACAATGGATCCTTTCGCTTTATCCTCACAGTGACTTTCATTACGTGTCTCGCCTTCTTTAGGTGTCTTAGGGTCATTAGGAATGACACACTCTTGGAATTCCTTTTCGGGAATTCGTGAATTGGGTAGTCGAAAGACTGGTTTTTCTAGGGTCTGTTGAGCTACTTCAATTAATTTCTTGCATTTCTCCAATCTTTCTTTCTCTAAGTCACCTCTAGGATATTCTTTTTCATGTTGTTCAATGGTTGGTCCTGCTCTTATTCGTGCTTGGTACGCCTGAATCCACTCCACATGGCTAACTCTTCCGGCATGGGATCTGCTAAAACTGATCCTACCTCTTCTTTTTATATTTTCCCTTTCGATTTTCTCCTTCAAGTTTCTGTTTTTCCTCTTGACTCTTTTCATTCTTTTCATTCTCCTTCTTTTGTTGTAGTTTCTTTTCCTTTATTATGTCTCTACGGTTCTTCCATCTTTGTGTTCATCTACTTGTGATACTTTTTCCAGGCTCTTCCAAGTCTTCAACTATTTGAGGTGTAGGTGTATTCACTTCTCTGTCAACTCGATCATTCGCTTCAGTTTTCTCTGGGGTCTCTCTAGCTTTTGCTCTTGTTATTGCTTTCAATGGTACAGTTTACTCTTTATCGCTCCCTGAGGACTCTATTACTTCTATCACATTGATCTGCACGTTCGAGTTAACTTTGTTGGGGTTCTTGGGGCAATCTCTAAAAAGGTGTTCTTTGCCACAATCACTACAGTATCCTTCCCAGACTCGTTGTGGTGGTAGTGGGTTTGGTAGTGTACATTCTCTGATATAATGATCACCTCTGCATCTATAACATGGTCCTCTAGGTACATGCGGTCTATTCATAGGTCGGGGGGTAATGGGTGCTCTGGGAGCTGTGTACATCAATGACACATAATCGTGCTCATATCCGTAAGAATTATCTAGTACTTCCCTACCATATGTATATGGTTCGTACATTTGTCCATATTCTATCATTGAGCTCTCATAAGTGGAACAGTTTCCTTGACTATGGTCATAGGATGAGTCATATGGTTCATAACTAGTCAAAGGTGTGGCTAGAACTATTGCTCTCTCTAAGTTTTCTTCAAGTTGAGCCATTTTCACTGGGACAACATTCAGAGGATGGGGCGGTTGTTGACCTAACATCAGTTGTGGCTGAGTGTAACTTTGATAAGCATAAGGTCATGGTAATGGTGTCTGCTACTGATATGTGGGATATCTGAAGGCTTCTCCTCCTTGATCTCTCTTAGGGTACCCATAAGGTCTCATGAGAGGTTGTATTGGTCTCGATTGTCTATTGTAAGGACAATTTTTTGTGCTATGATTTGTGTATTTTTGTTCTATGCTGCAATATTGTAGAGGGCCCGGGACGGGTGGTCTATTGTAAGCATAAGCAAGTGGTGGGACTACTCCCCTAGTGCACAAATGAAAGGGATGATCACCTCCACAATGCATACATCTTCTAAGCATGGGTACTCTCATTGGGTTGTTGGGGTAGTTCCTTTGTCCCTGAACGTTAAGTTTCTTTGCTACTAAGTTGGCTATTTCCACTACATTGTTCTTAGGGTTTGATGCGCTGTCGTCGAGATTTGCTCTCCTCTCTCACTTGTGAAGGCCTACAAAAAACATATTTGGCGAAGGTAGCCAGAATTCCCTGAGAAGTCCAGGATGCATCAAGGATGTCAAAGGAAGGTCACATACAAAGTTTCAAAGAAATCAAGAAAGTCCATGGTAGCGGTCAAAGCTGGTTAAAGCTGGTCAAAGTTGGGAAATTAGGGCAAAAATTTCATTGTCACCAAATTAGATGAAAATCCATATACTTGTAAAGATTGTCAAAGGCAGTCTATAGCCCAAATTTCAGCAGAAAATGGATTTTGTAGCACATTGATATGCTATGTTCATTTTGTAAAAATGTAATTTTTCTAGTTTGACCCTACAAATTCTTGTATAGAAAATTATGTTAGCCATATGGTTTGGCATGTATAAAGATCATATGTGGCTACATATTTGTACAAATTTTCAAGGCTATCAGAGCTTCCTAGACACCTTAATGCCACCTTGCAAGCTTCCAAATGTAGTCAAACTTGTACAAGGGAGATTCAGATGGGAGTTTTTCTTGCATATTCCTGAAGGAGATCTTTGGAAACATAGTCCTACAAAGTTTCATCTTCATCAAAGTCTTTTTGGAGGGTCAAAGAGCACAAAGTCCAGTTTTCAAGGTCACCGCAGTTTTCTAGAATAAGAAAATTGAAGGCTTGAAGGGCTGCCACATGTCAAAATATGATTGAACCATGGTGTACGGTCAAGATGAGCTCCTATTCAAGGGTGGAGATGCACTAAAGCATAAAGGAAGGAGGATCCACGAATTTTTTCAATAAAAGAAGACCTTTTTTACAATCAAAGATCAATAATGCAGCATTTCTCCAAAAATAGTGGCTTATCTTATCCGAATTGATGTCAGCACTGATCCGACGGTCCAGATCATCCCCAGATCCAATGGTGGAGAATGAGGGCGCCTAAATTTCACTCCTTTACACTAGATTTGATAGAAAGAACAATTCCAAGCCATTGATTTGATTAATCAAATGGTTGTAATCGAAAGTAGTGATCCTAGAGTTGAGAGTTGATTTCTCTAGATCCAAGGGCCCAAATTCATTCAAAAAACTATATAAACCCCCCTCCAAACTCCTAGAGCATCATTGTTAGGCATCCATAGGGCTCATGCTAGCTTACGGTTTCCTTGAGACGATCACCCTCGGTTGAGCGAGTGAGGATCCAAGGTGAGCTAGTATGAGTATAGAACCTAGCTTCAAATTTAAGTTAGAACTCCAATCTAGGATAGGCTCTTGAAACCAGCATCTCTATCTTGACTCACCCTCGGTGGAGCGTGTGAGTGAGTTAGAGCTGATTTTAATGAGTCTTAGACTTCTTTAGTTAGACGTTACGAGCCTAGACAGACATAGGGTCACTGGAGTGGAACTCACCTTCTTACGTGTGACATTCGGTTGAACTGTCATGGTTTGAGGGTGGGAACCACCTTTGATCAGTAGACTGCTTAGCATGACGTACCACTACGATCTTTTACATGTAACTTAATTCAAATTCTTTTAATTCATGTCACTTGTCACTTGTCTCTTGTCACCTCTCTCAGTCTCTTAAGTATTTTTACATGTCTTCTATTTCTTCTATGTGTGAGAAGGCTCCGCAGTATTGTGTTGAACCAGTGAGGATGTTTCTTTGAGCTTGTGAGTAAAATCCATCATCATAATTCACTTGCATGCATATAATCCATACAAATCCATACATATTTATTAGTTTCTGAAAGTGTATAAGAAGCTCCAATATTGGACCATTCTTCCTTTCGAAACTGATTTATGTGTAAGGATTCCATCTATTCTCATCATGCATACATATCATCCAAAGAAGGCTATACATATGGATTAGAATTAGGAAGTGTTTAAGAAGCTCCTCCAATGGACCATTCTTCCTTCCAAATTTGATTCGTGTGTATGGTTCTCTTTCATTCTTATCATTCATGTCATCAATCTAACTTGCACACCTACATTCCCATTCCCATAATTATTTCAACATCTCTCTCTTCTCCATACTCAACATTAATTTCACCTTCACATCTTTAAACCTTCCAACATTCATTAGCTTCATACACCCTGTGTGTGCCACGACCGGACCCGATCCACCCGGATTGCGATCACCTCCACAGCGCTCCTGGCGGAATCTTCACTTCTTACGCTACCTTGAGGTATTTTCAGATCTTCTGCTAGGTTGTCCTCTAGGTCAATACACTCTTTCATACATTCTTGCAAATTTTGAACTCTTTTCACATATACCAAAGATCTTAATGATCCACTCACTAACCCTTCCAAAAACAATGACACCATTTTGTTTTGAGTGGGTCTCTCTTCAACTAGACATCTATCCACATACTGCTTAAATCTTCTTGCTGCCAATCTTACTGATTCCGTCGGATCTTGCTTAAAGCTATGGATCAATGATGACGAGTTGTTTTTAATCCAGACTTGGTGAATTCTTCAATCAATTCTTGATAGACTTGTTCCATGTTTTGAAAATTATTAGGGTCTAATGGTTGAAACCAAGCTAAAGCTGTGTCTGTCAAAGTTAGAACAAAAGATTCATATTGGATAAGGAAATCTTCCACTTGTTCGGCTCTGATTACTTGCTTGAATTCAGCTATATGATTGTAAGGTTCACTAGAGCCATCATAATGGTTTCTCATGCATTTAGCAACTTGAATAGGCCTTAATCTTCTTCCTGCTTCAGGTGGTCTAGGCATCACCGGGAAAACTGGTCTTCCTATGGGTATACCAGGTCTTCTTACTACAGGTGGTCTATCTGGAACATGTATTCTATTCCTTGGGTCAACAGGTGGCTGAGGTCAATAGTTAGGGTTATTTGCCAGCATAGCAAACTGCACATGTTGTTTGACCAGAATATGTGTTTGTTGTGTTTGTTTAGACTGTTGATATGAATTATCTTGAAAGGTTCCATGGGGGTTTCGTGAAGTAGTGGCTTGATCCCTAGGAGGGAACACTCGAATGTTCTGATATTTCAACCCTGCTCTTTCTAACTCTGTTAGGGGCCAATACCTCCTCTCATTTTTGTCCAAATATGTGACGATGGTGCGTAAAGTAGTAGAGGCTGTAGCCCATAGACATCAAAGACAATCCATGCTTTATGAGCAAACTAGTCTTCCTCAAGCTAGCCTTCCACAAACTAAGGAGCAAGTTAGAGAACAATCCCATGCTATGCTTTTTGACTCTACTCCTATTCCTCAAATGATGGAGCCTACTCAAGGTTTTAAAGTAGAGCCAAATAAAAGTGTAGTTGAACAATCTCAAGTGGATATTCTCACTAAGCAAATGGAAAGTCTTATTGCTACACAATCCAATTTGGCCAAGACTATAGATGCTTTACAATCTAGTTACACCAAAACTTTCCAAAATCAAATGAACCCAATGACTTTTCAAGAGCCTAATCAACATGTTATAGCTACCAATCAAAATCCACAAGTAGCTCCTACTCAAGCATATCAAGTTCCTCCAATGCATAATCCTTCAATGCAAAATCCTCATCCTCATGTGCAAAATCCTCAAATGTATCAAAACATGTATCCTCAAGCTTCACAAATAGCTTTTCAAAATCCTCAAAATCAAAATTTTCAAAATCATCAACTGTATAATATGGAAGCTCCTCTTGCACCTCAAGTACCACATGTTGCTCCCCAAGCTCCTCAAATACATCAATTGCCTTATCAAAATCCTAATTATCCTGTTCAAGCAATACCTTATCAACAAAATCCTCAATTTCAAAATTTCCCACCACAAGTTAATCAAAATCCTCAAAATCAAAATGGTTTTGTGCGTGGCCCTCGTAGGTGTCCTTGGTGTGATTCGTTAGAGCACTTTTTGAGAGATTGTGAATTATTGAAGGCTGCTAAGGAGCAACGACTAGTAATAGACATAGACAAGAAAATCTGTGACTATCGATCTAGGCTACCTTTGCAAGGAAATTATGGTAAGGGAGGAATGAAAAAACATTATGAAAATATAACCATAATGGACGTAGGAACTAGAGGAGTGAAACTAGAAGCTCTTGATGAACAACAAGTAGAATCAAGTAAACCCACAAAGGAAGGTGATTTTTCCATAGAGGCTTTAGTAAGAGCACGGGATGAGATTAGGAGAATAACGGCTTGGGAGTCACCAATAGAAGATCAATCTCTTATTTCTCACATATCCAATGTAGAAGAAAAACGAAAAAGAGATGAAGCTGAGCCTAGTGAAAGAAGAGTAACACGAAAACAAACCTCAGAGGGAATAGAAACAATCATAGAGCAGGGAGAAACATCACAATCCAAAGATAAAAAACAAGAAGCACAACCCAATGAACAAAAACAAGAGGAGAAACAAAAAGGGAAGAAGACAAAGCAAAGAAAAACAGAACCAAAGCCTTTGGATAAACAAGATCAATCAAAACAAATTGAAGACCAAACACGAGAACATGAACAAAAACAAGACCCTGAGCAAAAACAAAAGAAACCAAAGAGAAAACCTAAAGCCATCTTGATTTCAGAAATTGAGAGAAAAATAGATCCTATGGAGATTTTAGATGACATTTTGCTTAAGAGTCAAGTGACTATGTCTTTAGAACAAGTTTTCTCTATTGCAAAGCCTGTTTTTAAAGATAACTTTATCGGCCTAATTAAAAGGAAGAGGTTTCCACTTAATCTAGATACTGAGATGCAAGATTCTCTAGATCAAGATCAAGCTATGAATGAAGCCTTAAACTTTGATGAATCTGATGAAGAGGACTTTGATGATGATGAAGTAAATGTTAATAAAAATTTCTTAGGACCTATTCAACCTGACCATGAAAATCATGAAAACAATCCTGAAAGCCACTTTAAAAGAACATTTTGGTCTAGAGGTACATCAGAGATGCATGTTAAAATAGGAAATGATAAGAACACTATCACTGTAAATGCATTAGTAGATTCCGGCTCTGAAATCAATGTGATTTCAAGAGAAGTCTATGATAAGTTTCGATGGCCCATAGATAAAGATTGTGGATGGCGTATGAGAACTGCAGATAATGGTGTAGGTACCCTGTATGGAGCTTGTGCTAGTGTGCCCATATCCATAGGAGGAATCACAGAAGAGTTTCACTTTTTGATTCAAGATAATTGCTCCTATGAAGTTCTCTTAGGTCAACCCTTTATTTGTGAGAGTCGTATGGAAACTAAAGCCATGGATGATGGGTCTACCTATGCTAGATTTAAGTCTAAGGATGGAATGCAATCACTTCAAGTCATGACAGTAGGAGTGAATCATCCTAGGAATCGATTGTCAATTAGAAAGAAACCTATTGTTACTCAGGGTCATGAGCATGCTTGTAGTGATTGTGCACCTCGATTCATGTTTGGAGCTACATATGATCAAAATTTCGGATAGAATCCATTGTTGAGCGGGACAACAGTGGATATTGGTTTGACATCTCGCATCCAACCAACATGTACAATAGTTTGTCACTTTGTTTTCCACATTCTAGATTAGATTTTCTTCATAAGAGTCAATTGTCCAAGTCTTTTATCCAAAAAAGCCAAAAAAATTATAAAAACAACAAAATCATGGAACATGATGAGAACATTGAGCATGTGATTGAGACATCTCATTGTTTCTCTACTCTTGAGGAGTTAGAGTTATGTCTTCAACAAAATTCTAATTCCCATATTATTCTTATTTCTTCCCTTGATGAGTATGCTCTAATCCAAGAGTATGCTCTCAATGTTGACAAGTGCTCAAAATTTAACCAAACACATGATGCCTTAGTTGAAACAAAGTACAAAACTGTAGACAAAAAAATCAAACCCATAGCTCAACCATTACCTCAAGGAAGTAATGAAAAAATTATTGATGTGAAAAATGATCCAATTCTTCGGGATAAGAAAAACATAGGACATACATTCACGGATGAGACAATCAAACAGGTGAAAATTGGTAGAGATGATGACTTTCTTTTGCCAGCAGAGAGAGATAAATTTGAGAGAGTCATACGTAGCCATGGAAAAGCCTTTACTATGTATCCTCATGAGATTGGTTGTGTAGATCCTAAGCTAGTTGCACCCATGATAATCTTTACTATTCCACATATTCCATGGAATCTTCGTCCTATACCTGTTCCAAAGGCTCACTTACCTGAGCTAATGAAACTACTTAAGGAGAAGATAAACATGAGAATTTTAGAGCCATCTTTTGCACCTTACTCAAACAGATGGTTCACTGTGCCTAAAAAGAATGGGAAACTACGTTTTATTCAAGATCTCCAACCCGTCAATAAAGTCACCATAAGGAATGTAGGAACAGGACCCATTGTAGATGAGTTTGCTGAATCATTTTCTGGACATTCTATCTATTCAATGGGTGATCTATATTCTGGATATGACCAATTCCAATTAGCAATTGATAGTCGTGACATAACCACAATGAAAACTCCTTTAGGCTTAGTGCGAATGTGTACTTTACCTCAAGGAGCGACTAATTTTGTGGCTCATATGATGAGTGCTATGAATATGGTCTTACATGACTTTATCCCTCATATAACTATGCCATTCATTGATGATATTCCAATTAAAGGGAGTGAGGAACGTGTAAAGGACATTACTTTAGATTCATCGGGATGTCGTAAATTTGTTCTTGACCATATCTCTGATTGTGAAAGAATATTTCAACGATTTGAAGAGGTAGGTCTCACATTTTCCATAGAGAAATCTGTTTTTGGTGTCAACGAGGTACTTATTGTTGGACATTTATGTGGCCATTATGGTCGAAAGCCATACCCACAAAAAGTTGATGCCATTAGCAAGATTTCTGAAACATGTAACAACGTGAGTGAGGTACGTAGATTTCTTGGTGCTTGCATCTTTTATGTTATTTGGATCCCTCACTTTGCTCATGTTGCTGATTGTCTTTATGACTTGTTGAGGAAGAAACGAAAATTCATTTGGACTGACAAACACACTCAAGCTATGCGTAAATTGAAGAAATTATTGCTTGAAGCTCCCATCCTTAAGCGTGTAGACTATTCTGCTAACAAACCTATTATATTGACTGTTGATACTAGTCCTATTGGTATAGGTTGGGTCATAAGTCAAGATGATAGTGAAGGGAATAGATATGCAATCAGGTTTGGTGCCAAAATTCTACATGAAACACAACGAAAATATCCACAGATCAAACGAGAACTATGGGGTATGGTAACAGCTTTGAAAACAGACAAAGAATATTTCATTGGTGCAAATGTCAAAGTTGAGACTGATTGTTTGCCTCTCATTGGAATGATAGCCAATTGTTCATCTCCTTATATAGCCATGCTTAGATGGATCTCATATATTAAGTTCATAAATCCTGAGTTAGTTCATATTTCAGGTAAGTCAAACTCAGTTGCTGATATGTTATCGAGAGCTAGATTTGATGATGATCTTGAAAGTGATCTAATAAAGAATGTGAATTTAGTTGACTATGTTCCACATATATATGAGTATGAGAAATTTGATGAGTCTGAGTACGAAGATGAATGGAGAGACATAGGAAAGTATCTCAGTACACTACAACCATTACCTAGCTGGACTACGAATAGATTCCGTAACATTAGGAAACGAGCTTATAACTTTTTCCTATGTAATGGTTATCTTTGGAGACATGCTAAGGGTAAGGTTAAGAATCCACAACGAGTCCTAGGAAAGAGAGGTCTTCAATTGCAAGTAATGAAGGAAATGCATGAGACATTATGGGCAGGTCATAAAGGATTTTTTGGAACATATGAAAAAATTAGAAGTACCTATTATTGGCCTAGGATGTATGTTGACATTAGTAGCTATGTTTCTACATGTTCTACTTGTCAACTTCATTCATCAGTCAAACATAGAGATCCGTTGCATCCTACTTATCCACCTTGTCTTCACTACAAGTGGGTAGTAGATCTTGTAACTATGCCTAAAGGTATTGACAAAATGCGTTACATTGTACTTGCAAGAGAAGATTTAACTAATCATGTAGAGGGACGTGCATTACGATCTAAGACCACTTACAATGTTTGCAAATTCTTGCTTGAAGATGTCATAAGTCGCTTTGGGTACATAGAGAAAGTAGTTGCCGATCGTGGAGAGTTAAATGCGAGAGAAGCTAAAGAGTTCTTTGAGCGTCACGGTATTCGTTTGTCTCTCACCACTGCATATAATCCAGAGGCCAATGGTAAAATAGAGAGAGGGCATCCACCTATTGTGAAAGCCATATCTAAAGCATGTAATGGTGACATCAAACAATGGCCTAAATTCTTACCTTTTGCACTTTGGGCAGATAGAATGACATGCACACGTACTACTGGATATATGCCTGCTGAACTCATGTACTGTCAAAAACCATTGTTTCCAATTCAGTCTCATATTTCTGCATGGTCAAATTTTCCTTGGTCTGAAAACATGTCTACTGATGATTTTTTGAGTTTGCGTATTAAACAGTTAGAACAAGGTAAATTAAGACTTGATGATGCTGTTGAAAAATTAAGAGAATCTAGAATGAAGAACAAGCATTATTTTGATAAAACTCATCGATTGCGTCCTAAGCCAATTGAAGTAGGAGATTGGGTGCTCATTTATGATAGTACATTTGACTCTCAATATGATGCACGCAAAAAGCTCACTCAACGGTGGTTTGGGCCATACATAGTATCAAAAGTCAACAACAATGGTACGTATGCTCTTTGTGAATTAAATGGTGTTGCACTAAAAACTTTGATTGCAGGTAAAAGGATAAAGTTATTCAAGAAGCGTGATAATGACGAGTACATTTTGGATGAGGACATTGAAGAAGATGACAACAATGAGGCTGATTCATAAACAGGAGTATCCATGTTATAAAAAAAATATATATATATATATATATATATCATTAATTTTCAAGTTCATGTTGCTTTGTTTTTTTTCAAGTTCATTCTATTTTTTTTCCATGCTTGTTTCATGCATGTTTTTTTTCAGTCTTTGCATTGCATTGCATATCCACATCACTTGAGTCAAAAAAGGCAAATGATGATTTCTCTACTTGTGTAAAATTTTATCTTAAGTAGTAACTTATCTACCAAGAAATTGTTTATAATCTAGGATTGTGGAAAGATAGGGCATGTAGATTTGGAGGTTTATTTTGGTGACAAGACTTTCATATATAAACATGCATATGTATCCTGTATCGAAAGCATAATTGTTGAAATCCTAGCTCCTGCTATTGCATGTTTCTACATCCTTAGTCCATCTCACAGCACTTGTATCGGAGTTTAAACGACTGTTCTCCGTCATCAAAAATGGTTGTACCTTGTATCGGGGTTTAATTTTTCCCCGTCATCAAAAAAAAAAAAAAAAAAAGTTGCTACATGTTACCAAGAAGTTTACACTTTCTTCCACCCCAAAAAAGTGATCGTAACCATAAAGTTGCCGAATCATCATCATCATCAAAAAAAAAAAAAAAAAAAAAGAGCAAGCCAAAGGAGGATAAAGAGGCATAGTAGAATAAATCACGGGCTATATAGGCAGATTTATGCATTAGTGGAGTTTAGTTAGATTTCCTTGCATGTTATTAGAGAACGAGCATATTCATATTTATGTAGGAAAGGAGTTGATCTAAAATAAGCTAAAGATGAAAGATGTCTCTTGAAAATCCTAAATCTTTGTTTATAATCATATTTAAGGTAGATTGCTTTATAAAAAAGGTACAAATTTTTCTTCAAGATGAGAGGAACTGATGCTTAAAACGACTCAATACATCCACTTCCACTTCATATTGATGCTTGTTTTTTTTTCTTTCTTGTTGCCAATGTTGCTTGTTCATTTGCATATATGTTGCCTATTTGTTCATGCATATTCATGTTGCCTGTTTCAATTATTTCTTTCATGCAAATTTTGCTTCCTGTCACGTTACCTACTTATTCATGCATATAATCAATTTTCCTTCCATCTTTCTTATGTTGTCTATAAAAGAATTTGATGCCTGGAACATTTTGTTTTTCACAGATGCTAGAGTGGCGCTTCCGGAGGAATCGCAGGTTTAGTGGGGGCGAATGTCGTCGAGATTTGCTCTCCTCTCTCACTTGTGAAGGCCTACAAAAAACATATTTGGCGAAGGTAGCCAGAATTCCCTGAGAAGTCCAGGATGCATCAAGGATGTCAAAGGAAGGTCACATACAAAGTTTCAAAGAAATCAAGAAAGTCCATGGTAGCGGTCAAAGCTGGTTAAAGCTGGTCAAAGTTGGGAAATTAGGGCAAAAATTTCATTGTCACCAAATTAGATGAAAATCCATATACTTGTAAAGATTGTCAAAGGCAGTCTATAGCCCAAATTTCAGCAGAAAATGGATTTTGTAGCACATTGATATGCTATGTTCATTTTGTAAAAATGTAATTTTTCTAGTTTGACCCTACAAATTCTTGTATAGAAAATTATGTTAGCCATATGGTTTGGCATGTATAAAGATCATATGTGGCTACATATTTGTACAAATTTTCAAGGCTATCAGAGCTTCCTAGACACCTTAATGCCACCTTGCAAGCTTCCAAATGTAGTCAAACTTGTACAAGGGAGATTCAGATGGGAGTTTTTCTTGCATATTCCTGAAGGAGATCTTTGGAAACATAGTCCTACAAAGTTTCATCTTCATCAAAGTCTTTTTGGAGGGTCAAAGAGCACAAAGTCCAGTTTTCAAGGTCACCGCAGTTTTCTAGAATAAGAAAATTGAAGGCTTGAAGGGCTGCCACATGTCAAAATATGATTGAACCATGGTGTACGGTCAAGATGAGCTCCTATTCAAGGGTGGAGATGCACTAAAGCATAAAGGAAGGAGGATCCACGAATTTTTTCAATAAAAGAAGACCTTTTTTACAATCAAAGATCAATAATGCAGCATTTCTCCAAAAATAGTGGCTTATCTTATCCGAATTGATGTCAGCACTGATCCGACGGTCCAGATCATCCCCAGATCCAATGGTGGAGAATGAGGGCGCCTAAATTTCACTCCTTTACACTAGATTTGATAGAAAGAACAATTCCAAGCCATTGATTTGATTAATCAAATGGTTGTAATCGAAAGTAGTGATCCTAGAGTTGAGAGTTGATTTCTCTAGATCCAAGGGCCCAAATTCATTCAAAAAACTATATAAACCCCCCTCCAAACTCCTAGAGCATCATTGTTAGGCATCCATAGGGCTCATGCTAGCTTACGGTTTCCTTGAGACGATCACCCTCGGTTGAGCGAGTGAGGATCCAAGGTGAGCTAGTATGAGTATAGAACCTAGCTTCAAATTTAAGTTAGAACTCCAATCTAGGATAGGCTCTTGAAACCAGCATCTCTATCTTGACTCACCCTCGGTGGAGCGTGTGAGTGAGTTAGAGCTGATTTTAATGAGTCTTAGACTTCTTTAGTTAGACGTTACGAGCCTAGACAGACATAGGGTCACTGGAGTGGAACTCACCTTCTTACGTGTGACATTCGGTTGAACTGTCATGGTTTGAGGGTCGGAACCACCTTTGATCAGTAGACTGCTTAGCATGACGTACCACTACGATCTTTTACATGTAACTTAATTC
The DNA here is from genome assembly GCA_020310875.1 of Ceratopteris richardii. Lineage (NCBI taxonomy): Eukaryota > Viridiplantae > Streptophyta > Polypodiopsida > Polypodiales > Pteridaceae > Ceratopteris > Ceratopteris richardii. The sequence continues at coordinate 27,783,177 of CM035438.1, forward strand.
AAATTCTTTAAATTCATGTCACTTGTCACTTGTCTCTTGTCACCTCTCTCAGTCTCTTAAGTATTTTTACATGTCTTCTATTTCTTCTATGTGTGAGAAGGCTCCGGAGTATTGCGTTGAACCAGTGAGGATGTTTCTTTGAGCTTGTGAGTAAAATCCATCATCATAATTCACTTGCATGCATATAATCCATACAAATCCATACATATTTATTAGTTTCTGAAAGTGTATAAGAAGCTCCAATATTGGACCATTCTTCCTTTCGAAACTGATTTATGTGTAAGGATTCCATCTATTCTCATCATGCATACATATCATCCAAAGAAGGCTATACATATGGATTAGAATTAGGAAGTGTTTAAGAAGCTCCTCCAATGGACCATTCTTCCTTCCAAATTTGATTCGTGTGTATGGTTCTCTTTCATTCTTATCATTCATGTCATCAATCTAACTTGCACACCTACATTCCCATTCCCATAATTATTTCAACATCTCTCTCTTCTCCATACTCAACATTAATTTCACCTTCACATCTTTAAACCTTCCAACATTCATTAGCTTCATACACCCTGTGTGTGCCACGACCGGACCCGATCCACCCGGATTGCGATCACCTCCACAGCGCTCCTGGCGGAATATTCACTTCTTACGCTACCTTGAGGTATTTTCAGATCTTCTGCTAGGTTGTCCTCTAGGTCAATACACTCTTTCATACATTCTTGCAAATTTTGAACTCTTTTCACATATACCAGAGATCTTAATGATCCACTCACTAACCCTTCCAAAAACAATGACACCATTTTGTTTTGAGTGGGTCTCTCTTCAACTAGACATCTATCCACATACTGCTTAAATCTTCTTGCTGCCAATCTTACTGATTCCGTCGGATCTTGCTTAAAGCTATGGATCAATGATGACGAGTTGTTTTTAATCCAGACTTGGTGAATTCTTCAATCAATTCTTGATAGACTTGTTCCATGTTTTGAAAATTATTAGGGTCTAATGGTTGAAACCAAGCTAAAGCTGTGTCTGTCAAAGTTAGAACAAAAGATTCATATTGGATAAGGAAATCTTCCACTTGTTCGGCTCTGATTACTTGCTTGAATTCAGCTATATGATTGTAAGGTTCACTAGAGCCATCATAATGGTTTCTCATGCATTTAGCAACTTGAATAGGCCTTAATCTTCTTCCTGCTTCAGGTGGTCTAGGCATCACCGGGAAAACTGGTCTTCCTATGGGTATACCAGGTCTTCTTACTACAGGTGGTCTATCTGGAACATGTATTCTATTCCTTGGGTCAACAGGTGGCTGAGGTCAATAGTTAGGGTTATTTGCCAGCATAGCAAACTGCACATGTTGTTTGACCAGAATATGTGTTTGTTGTGTTTGTTTAGACTGTTGATATGAATTATCTTGAAAGGTTCCATGGGGGTTTCGTGAAGTAGTGGCTTGATCCCTAGGAGGGAACACTCGAATGTTCTGATATTTCAACCCTGCTCTTTCTAACTCTGTTAGGGGCCAATACCTCCTCTGATTTTTGTCCAAATATGTGACGATGGTGGGGAATTCAGGATCTTGTAACTCGTAGACAGTAACTGGGTTAGGGGCTACTTCCCATAATGAAGAGTGGGCTCTGAGGAGATGCTCCATTCCATTGATCAGATACACATCCATTAAGGAGTCATCTTGGGGAACTAGGTCTCCTCTCCAAACCCTAACAGCAGTAGATCTCCCTCTAGGAGTGGTCACTTGCTCTTCATGTCCCTCTTCATTAAGGTTGTGAGCATTGTCTTCTTCCCCATGTTCATTGATCTTTTCAAGGTGTTCTGTAACAACATACTGGATATCTCTTTCGTCCATATAAAACCCTTCTGCATACTTAACTTCTCGCCTAGGCACTATGTAAGCTTTTGTAGCTTTCTTTAGTCTGGCCACTGATCGGTTTAGACCATCTAGGTAGATAGGTATCTCATGTTGGTTGGTGTTCACATATTCTAAAGATGTCCGATATTCACCCTCAATAATTGACATCATGCCAATCATTGGCACTGTATTTTGCATGTCCTCGGAAGCCATGGGAATTTCTTCCTCTGACTCACTAGAGGTTTCAGAGTACTGTGAACGGCTACTTGGTTCGGCTACACTTCCAACAGAAGAAATCACACTTCTTCGGCTTCGTAGGGTTCTTCCAGATCTTAGGTTCATTCAATTGACAACTTCTAGTCTAACTTGGCCAACCTCCAAATCCTAAAGTTCTTTGAGTTTGAATTCTAGGGGATATGTGGTTGAAATAAGATTGACCAAGAAGTCACAACACATGATACTTGACTCTAACAAAAACCACGATACACGATACTTGACAGACTGGGCCTTACCACGATACTCGATACTCAAGAAGTATCACATAAGAAATCCACGATAGTCGATACTTGACTCACTGCAAAAGGTCACAATACACGATACTTTCGAAAACTTGATACACGATACTTGACCAAGGTTGCGAGTAGACCAACGATACTCGATACTTCACAGGTATCGTGATCAGAAATCTATGATACACGATACTCGATAGTCCATAACTATCATGAAAAAAAAAAATCCTAACGATACTCGATATTTGGCAGGTATCGAGAAGGCTGCGTCCGCGATACATGATATCCAACAAGTATCGCAATCAGAGACTCACGATACACGATACCCGAGGAGTATCGCGATCTAAATTTCACGATACATGATATGCGATATTCGACGAGTATCATGAGGACTTCTCAACGATACACGATACGTGACAAGTATCGCCAGACCCAATTCAACGATACCGGATACTTGACAGGTATCGTGAAAAGAGTTCCACGATACACGACACTCAGCAAGGCCAGGTATCGCGATACTCGACCATAGGAGATCACGATACTTAGGTATCGCGATACCTCAACCGTTGGAGAACACGATACTTGACACTTTTCCAATTTTTTTGCTAGTGATTTTGAATCCTAAGTACATACACAGGTTCCTAGTGTTCATCTACCCTTTTCCCTTAGTGTGTATCACAAAATAAACTCTCATTATCCCTGTTCAGTCTTTCACGATACTTGTCGCAGATCGTTCTATTGAGTTACTTGATTTAATTGGCAAAGATGAATGATAGATCAATGTGCTCACCTTGGATACTAGCCTCCAGCTCTTCACTCTCCACCACTCGCTCTGCGCAGCTCAAATACCCGGCTCTCAACTCATGATACCCGACTGCAAATTTTCACGATACTTGTTCTAGAGACAACTGATTTGAAAAGGGACACTTTTTTGGGTTTTATACTTTTTGAAAAAATTTTCCTAACTAAAAAAACTCACAAGACTAGAGTTAATGGCTACTCTAACTCCCTAAGTACTCCCTTCTTCCTCCTACTCTACTCACTCCACTCACTTCTCTAGACTAATAACTCACTACACACACTTCAAGAGTGAGAAGTAGTAAGTGTGGATGAGTGTGACTTACCAAAGAAGAGAAATTCACAACTCCTCTACTCGCTTCAATATTGAAAGCTACTTACCATCACACGAATGCCTCGGTTTGATTCGACACTCCCCGACAACGGCGCCAAAAAACGTGTGTACCTAAGGACAAACCTAGGAACTTGTGGAGAAAGAGACTATACCTCGATCCCCCTCAAGTGCATATAGTGGGGATTCATGCTTTATTTATCAATCCTAGGAGTATCAAAACCTGGCCGAGTGTATGAAGACATGCATTCAAATGATGATCAATGCAAACATGCTTCCCAAAGAGTGCAAACAAGGCTAAGAATAATCCAAACAAGCTTCAACTGTCAGTCATGGTGTCCCGATACTTGGAGCAGCAGCCAACAGTAAATTGAGCTTTTCTCTCAGCTCCGAACATAGCAAATAGCATTTTGAAGCTCTCGAGAAGACACATCCAATGGTGGTATCTTCACTCAATTCTGATGCTTCTATGAGCAAAATATTGAGTCACGGGAATGACCTTCCTACACTTCAGCACTTCCTACACTTCACACACACCTTAACAACAGTAAATAAACACTTTCAAGGATAGACAACACTTCCTAACACTCTTCAAGCAACACACATGCATACAAGCTCACAAAGAAGAAGATACAGAGAGGAGAAGACAGGAATTCGAAATTCTGTGCTCTTGATTCTCACAATGGCCAAAAAGTCTCTACAAAGAGTCACAAATTGACTTATATACATGTGCCCTAAAAAAGGTCCTTTCACACAAGAGACCGGCACTTTATTCACTAAAAGGTTAATTTCCTACTAATTTACATGGGTAAGCTACTAAACTTCTACGGGGATGCATCTAGAGGACTCCTCTACTGCATCTACATCGGAAAATATATTATGAAATGATTATGATACAAAAAATAAAGTGTCCAAATCGGAAAAATTTTGGGACCCTTCTTTTTCTCTGCCTTGTGCTCTTCTTAGCTCTGCAACAGTGTGGCCGCCGCATCTTGTTGCTTATGATATTGGTCAGGAGTCTACTATTGCTCATTGTGAATCACCTCCCCCTCCTCAACTTTTAGCTATGTAGGCTTCGGTAAGCCTTCTATGAAATCATCAACAGCCTCCGATGATCGATGCCACATAACCTCATGTGTCATGTGTCGAATCCACTCGAGCTAACAATTAGGTGCCCATTTTCTAGTCCATATCCGTGATAGATCACCTCTATGATGTAATTTTTGCAATCTTTGTCCTCTTCACTCCACTTCACCATGATAGATTGTCCAAATTGTACTATGCACAACTCTCATATCTGCTTATGCATGGACTTTCCAACCGCATCCATTATTGGAGCTCCATCTTGTATACCATACAACTTGGAGTCATCATAGTCATGAGCACCCCAAGTTGTACATGGTAACTATGTGGCGTACCTACATATCCCTCTCTTTCTATCTCTATCTACCTACCTTTCTCTCTCTCACTCTCTCTCTCTCTATCTCTCTTTGTGTGTGTCTCTCTCTCTCTCTTCCCTCTTTCTCTCTCCATCTCTCTCTCAAATGCTAACCAAAAATTCATTATATGTTGATTTCTATCTCCCCCCTCTCTCTCTCTCTCCCTCTCTCTCCTTCACTCTCTCTTTTCAATTGTATATATGTGTACGTGTGTGTATATATGTGTATGTGTGTATATGTGTGTGTATATGTATGTGTGTGTATGTATGTGTGTGTGTATATGTGTATGTGTGTGTATATATGTGTGTGTCTCTATGTGTGTGTATGTATATGTGTGTGTATCTGTATGTGTGTGTATGTATGTGTGTGTATGTGTGAATATGTATATGTGCAATGTATCTATACGTGTGTTTATATGTGTGTGTGTTTGTGTGCACGTGCATGTATGGTAATATGTATGTGTATATGTGTATTTTTGTGTATGTATGTGTGTGTATGCATATGTGTGTGTATGCATGTGTGTGTGTATATATATATATATATATATATATATATATATATATATATATATATATATATATATATATATATATATATATATATATATATATATATATATATATATGCATATGCATGTGTGTATGTGACTTTATGTGTGTCTATATGTGTATGTGTGTGTATGTATATGTGTTTGTATGTGTATATGTGTGTATGCATATGTGTATGTATTTATGCATATACTTTTGTATGCATGAATGTGTGTGTGTCTATGTGTGTTTATGTACATATGTGTATGTGTATCTCTCTCTCTCTCTCTCTCTCTCTCTCTCTCTCTCTCTCTCTCTCTCTCTATATATATATATATATATATATATATATATATATATATATATATATATATATATATATATATATATATATATATATATATAGATGCTCATAACCTTAACCCCTAAAACATAAACCCTAAGTTGTAAGCCCCTAAGCCCTAAACCTTGTGTTTGTATGTATAGTGTGTATGAGTATGTATAGTGTGTATGTGTGTATGTGTGGATAGTGCGTATGTGTGTATGTGTGTATAGTGTGCATTTTTATGAATATGTCTATTGTGTATGTGTGTGTGTGTATGAATATGTGTGTGTATGCATGTGTGTATGTATGTATGTACGTATGTATGTATGTATGTATGTATGCATGTATGTATGTATGTATGTATGTATGTATGTATGTATGCATATGCAGGTGTGTGTATGTATGCATGTGAGTGTATGTGTATGTATGTATATCTGTATGTGTATATGTGTATATATGTATTTGTGTATGTGTGTGTATGTATATGTGTGTGTATGTATATATGTGTGTATGCATGTGTATATATATGTGTGTATGTGATTTTATGTGTGTGTATATGTGTATGTGTTTGTATGTATATATGCATTTATGTATATGTGTGTGTATGTGTGTTTGTATGTATGCATATAATTGTGTATGCATGTGTTTGTATGTTGCACGTGACTGATGTATATGTGTATGTGTGTGTGTCTATGTGTGTGTATGTACATGTATGTGTATGTATATATGTATATATGTGTATATGTGTATATGTGTATATGTGTATATGTGTATATGTGTATATGTGTATGTGTCTATGTGCGGATATGTATATCTATGTGTATGTGTATGTGTGTGTATGCATGTGTAAATATATATGTATGTGATTGTATGTATGTGTGTATGTGTATGTGTATGTGTGCATGCATATGTGCCTATTTTTGTATATGTGTGTATGCATGTATGTATGTATGTATGCATATGCATGTGTATACATGTTTTTTGTATGCATGTGAGTGTATATGTGTATGTGTGTGTGTCTATGTGCATGTGTATATCAAGGAGGTGTTCGGTGTCGTGCCTCCGATTGTTTCGCTTAAGAGGGATAATATCTTGGAAAAGCAAGAAGAATTGAAGAAAAAATTTCTCATCCATCAATTGTTTGGCCCAAGACCCTCCCTAGAGTCCTTGTGTCTATGGTTTCATAAGGAGTGGTTCTAGTGCAGGTTGATTATGAGAAAATGTCAATTCTTCTGGGAAACCCATGTGCTTTTGGTCTTTCAGAATGAGGAGATGATGTTTCAAGCATTAAAGCTTGGCACTTGGTAGATTTGGAGATCTCCCTTATGCCTCTTTAGGTGGTTCCCTAATTTTTTCCCAAATAGGGCTAAACTACTTCGCTACCCGCTCTGGGTAGAGCTTCCCGACTTGCCTTTCTTCTTGTATGGTTTCTTAAGAGAAATTGTGACACTGATAGGTGGACTGTTAGCTTCAAGAGAGGATGTTAGGGGCTTCATTTATGAAGGTGCAAAACATTTGGTCAATGCAAGATAGCACCCATAGATATGCATTGAAATAGATCTAAATAAGATTCTTCAAACAAAGATTTCCATAGACATTGGTGAAGGGGAAGCCTGGGGACAAGAGATCATTTACAAGAATTTTCCAAATGCATGCTTTCATTGTGGGCTTCAAGGAAACAGGATAAAAGAGTGTCCCTTGAAACAGTATTCCTCTAAAAACTAGCAAAACCAAGAGAAAGCCAACGCTACAAAGACCCAAGTCAGGGCTCAAGATCATCCTCTAAACATTGAGTAAGAGACAGAAACTCAATGCTTGAAGACAGACTCAGAAGGGTTCAGGGAAGTAAGATAAAGAAGAAAAAGAAGCCCTAAGGAGACTATTGAGAGGAACCCCTCTAATGTTGATCCACTAAAGTATATCTACTGCAACTTGGAGAAGGAGATCAATGAGTACGATTACCCATGGGGAAGGAATCAATTTGACATAGACACTAAAGGAAAAACCCTAGCAGATTCCACTAGTAGAGAAGATAACCAAGAGGGTTACACCACTAGTAAAAAGGATGTATTCACCACTAATAATGGAGATAACCAAGATAGTGAAAGGTCCATCATCAGTTCCACGATTCCGGAGAAGGTTCCAAGTTCACTTTCGAAGAAGGGCACTCACAAAGGGAAACAACCGATGAAGATTCCATGGAAGAGCCCCCTCAAGGGCAAGATCCTTTGACCAGATTCCTCCACTTTGAAGAACAAAGATGAAGAGAAAAACAAGAAGAAAAGGGAGAAGACCCCTCTGTGCAAAGAAATTAACCTTCAATAATGATTTTCATATCTCTAAATGTCAGGGGGTTGTCTGGCCCCTCAAGAGCCACTATTATTGGCCAATGGTTTTGGGATAATAGCCTAAATGTAGACTATATCTGTATTCAAGAGACCAAATTTGACACAGAGGACCTTCAAAAAAGACTAAAGCATATTTCTTCATCTCATGTCTAGATCTCCACTGGTCACCCTGAGGGGTTGGTGGTGTATTTATCATCATTAACAACAGGTGATTTGATAGACTTGTCAACACCCTCGAAGATCAGAATCATCATTGGATTAGTGCCTCCTTCGAGGACCCCTTGCATATCACCATCATGTCCATGTATGCTCCCAACTAGGAGTCGAAAAGGATTGCCACGTGGGACTGTTTGGTCTCTCTTTCGCATAAAATTGTGATTTGTGGGGATTCAACATGATGGAGGATCCTTCTAACAAATGAGGAAATAGAGGGTGAATTATTGATGGTCAAGACAAAAATGTCTGGGATAAAATCAAACTTTACCTAGACCTTATGGAGATTAAAGATAAGATTGGTTTCTCTTGTTCAAACCTCCAATTTGGGGATGATCTGAGAAAAGCAAGACTTAATAGAAGCTACATTACACAGAACACTATCTTTAAGTGGGGCCAACCCTCCCTCTCCCAACACACAGACCTTATCGTCTCGGATCACTACCCAATTATTCTTGCCTTCATGCCATTTGCCAAACTAAAGAAAGCAACATGGTTTCATGCTAACTCGACATATTTCTCTTTTCCCTTCATCTTAGAGGAGATTATCAAAGCTTGGAAATTGGCCTTTGCCAACCTCTCATCACTGGCCAAAAGTTGGAGGATCACGATTATGAAGACTCATCATATCCTCATCAGGACTAAGAAGAATCTGCAAAATGTTCATCACATGCAAAGAGAAAAGCTCTATCGGAGACTAAGGCATCTTGAGGAGGAGGAGGAAGTGAACAAAGCCAACTCCCAATACCACACGCGGCTACACAAAATCAAAGGCATGTTGAGATACGATGACAAAATTCAAAGGAAAAAACTACAAGTATACTTTAAAGAGTAATGGGCTAGTAAGGCTAACAAACCTACTAAAGAGATGTGTGATCTCTTAGAAAGGAAACAATCTATGGATGCTATCCCTTTCTTGATGGACACGAATGGGATTGAATACAAGATGGAAGAAGAAAATAGCTCAATAATTATCAACAACTTTTCCAAACTCCTCGCAGTTTTAGTGCCTGTTTCTTCCCATAGGCATGATTGCATGTCGACCATTTCTGAAGTTAGTTCAACAAGAATCCCACATAATTTGAAGACTCTTCTTGAAGCCCCCATTTCGGATACTGAGATTTAGAAGTTATCAATTATCTACCTAATGGGAAAAGCCGGTGTCTTGATGGCCTCACCAATGAGCTTTTCAAGACCTTTAGACAGGTGGTGGCCACTCTACTATGCTTGGTGTGAAAAGAAGTGTTGTCTTTCGGTGCGCTGCCCAAATGTCCATTAGAGGAAAAAGTGAGCCCTCTTTGGGCATTGTAAGGATCCCTAATTTTCAGGGATTGAGTTTGATAATTTTGGATTAAATCGGACATTTCAAAACCACTAGTGGTTTTTGCATTTAAAAAATCATATCAAATCTCGTAGATCTGAAGGCTTAATGGAAGAGTTTGTTGGCCGTTGGATTTAGAATATGAATGGTTACGATTAATTCAAACTGCAGCCGAGGATATCTTCAAGATTCTCACGTGAAACTTTCAAAGGAGAGGAGAGAAGAGAGAGATGATGATGCAACAAACTGTTGGCCTTTAGATCATCTTAGATCGGATGGTCCTCTCCAATTGCAGCTGATCGATTTGCGTGGGCAATATTGGACGTCCGATCTAAGCTCAAATCCAATGGCCACCTTTTAAAGGTGCCCGCAAGCTTTTTGAATTGTCGTTGAGCCTTTAGATCTTGCCTAGATCGAATGGCTTAGATTTATAGCTGCCACTTTTTGGCCTATTTGAATTAGAAGCGTTTGATGGATACATCAATCGGATGGATGACATTGTTGAGAACATTTGAATCCGATGTTTAATAGCTACCGTAAGATGTATCTATGATCCAAGGGCTTATAATAAGAGTTCCCTTGACTTTTACAAATTCATGCCATCCGTTTGATCTGCAAGGTCATAAAGGGTTGCGATTTAATCTTGTGATGTATGAAACCACTATCCTCAAGAAACCCAGGAGTTCATGGTAGTTTTCTAAGCTTTGACTAGAAGGAAACAAGGGAAGCCTAGTCCTAGACTAGGGGATTAAGGGACTAGATTGTGGCCACTGCCCTCTTCTCATTGGTGGATAGCTAATCGAAGCTTAATCTAAAAGGCCCAAAGAGGGTTCATTTTTTCCCCTAATGCTCAACAAAGGTGTCATCAAGCTTATTCACAAAAAAAGGAAACAAAAACAAGATTGAAAATTGGCACGGGATTAGGATGCTGTAAACAAGGTATAAGATCCTTGCTAAAGTTACTGTCAATAGAATTTCTTACCACTTAAAAATTTGGTTAAGTGAGGGCCAAAAAGGCTTCATCAAGGGTAGATCCATCCTAGAAGCTATTATATATATTTGGGAAGGTATAGACTTGGCTGAGGATTCTGATCAAGATGTTATCTTCCTTACAATTGACTTCAGCAAACCTTATGATAGGCTTGAATGGGACTTCATTCTCCAATCTCTTAAAGACCTCGATTGTAGCCAATAAATCATTAAGATGATTTCTACCCTGATGGGAAATATGTCAACATAGAAAATATCAATGGACATGTGTGCTCTCTGTGGAAGATTTGGGAAAAGGTCAAAAAGTTTGTCAGAATCGGTGAAGATTGGAAATGGGCAGTAGGTATCAGATAGAATGATTCGTTATGGTTCCCTATCAAGGGCGTCAAAGGGGTGGAGTCTTGGAACCTCCAAAAAGCTAAGAAGCTCTGGTATAAGGGTTTTTGGTATTGGAAACACCTTTGGAACCAAGAAACTAGCTAATGGATTAGATTTGAGGACATCGATCTGAAAATAAGAGTGAACTACAAAGAATGGATCCTTTTGTCGAGTAGATGCATCACTTCGGAATGCTCAAAAACCCCCCTCCTCATTGGACAAGACCCTTTGCACCAAGAGGTTCTTAAATGGCACAATGGTAATAGTGTGAAGAAAATCCCTAGAATCAAGGAGATCTTGGACTATCATATCACGCTTAATAAGAAGTGGTGTCTTACTTAGACGGACATGCAATGGAATCTGAAGTTCATGTCTCTCTGGCACCCCTCATTGAGATTAAAAAGTCAATGCTCATGTGACAAATCATCCACTGGGGAATCTAGACCAATATAAAGTCTAGTAAAATTTGTGGGGCTCTGCCATGGTGCAAGCGGTGCCATCATGGCACTGAGGATTTGGGACACATTTTCTTCTCGTGCCCCAAATCTATCTCAATCTCGTGGAACCTTTAAAAAAATCTTGCTATTATAGAAAAAAATCAATTGGAAACAAGTGCTACTGAGGGAGGTGATTGGCTGCTCCTCATCATTGTTGAATGCTATAAGAGGGGAAACCGTCTGGAAGATGTGGAAAGAGAGGTGTGCTTTCAATTTGAGAAACCCTCCTAGAGAGTGGTCTATTGAGAAATCTCTTTTCCTCCTAGGCAAAAGAATTTCCAATTGTAAGAAGCCCACACCTTTTAGTCACCATAGAGTGTTTTTTCTCGAGAACAACAAGATTAAATCTAAGTGGGTCCCGCATAAACGAGATGAAAAGGTTATCAACCTTCTTTGTAAAACCCTCTAACTTTGTATGTTCTTCCCCTGCTTTGTGGGATTTAGAAAGTCCCATGGGTGCTAGGCACGTTCACCTATAGAGTTGTTTCCTTTATTTAAATTAAAGTGTGGAAGCGTAGGCTATTGCCAAACTTCCTTGTATTAAAAATTATATTATTATTACAAGAGAAAATCTTTTCATACTAAAAGAAAATGGAAAGAATATTCTTATCTTTGCGCGGAAAAGTAAGTGAGATCGCATGATTTGAATCAAGGCACTGCCTTTTTTAATTACAATATTGTAACTCCGTCACTGGCTTACTTATTGATGATGACTTTCCTATAACTACTATGATTATTAGGAGCATAAATGTTTATCTTTATTCGTGTTATGATTATTATTATTCTTGTCACAATTATTAGTACTGTCTCCTTGTATACAGTTGTAGAGAGACGGTACTACGATAGTGGAAAACACAAAAACCATGGATGGAACGTCAAATTTTGAGCGTTTTTTCATAGAGCAATCTTCTTTAATAAGGATTTGGCTAGCCCGTACTTACGAATGGTCTTTTTGCCTTAACATATGAGCATACTTTGCTGTTAGTTCTCTCTCTCTACGTTTCATTTGACGTCTCACAGTGAATAGAGGAAGAAAACTTGATATAAAAATCTAGAACATCAAAGAAAACATTGATTATCAGGTCAACCTAAACAAGAAGTGGTGCTTGTGGTGGGTGCAATTGCCATGGAATATGAAGTTCATGGCTATCTCGCACTCTCTCATAGAAATCAAAAAGTCCATCCTCTTATGGCAAATTCTTCATCGGAGAATCCGGTCCAAGCTAAAGGCTAACAAAATTTGTGGGGTGCCACTTTGGTGACTCCCCCAAAGAGTGGTCGATTGAGAAATCATTGTTCCTCCTCCGCAAAAGAATCACTAACAGTATGACTTCCCCTCCCTTCAGGCATCATCAAGTGCTCCTTCTGATCAACAACAAGCTTAAACGCAAGTGAGCCCTGCATTAGGTTGATGAGCGGATGATTAACCTTCTTTGTAATGCCATCTAATCTCTGTAAAATCTACCCCTACTCTATGGGATTTGGGGGGTCCCATGGGCACTAATCACCTTCACTTTTACTTTCTTTTCCTTTATTTAATACAAGTATGGCACAGTAGGCTAAGGTAGAACTTCCTTTATTTAAAAAACAATTACATATCTCTCTCTCTCTCTTTACGTTTCATTTGATGTCTCACAATGAATAAGAGGACGGAAACTTGATCTAAAACAAATTACATCTCTCCCTCTCTCTCTCTCTATGTGTGTGTGTGGAGTTTTCCAAAGCAAGGGGACCTCACACACCCAACCTCGTAAGGTAGAGACACCCATCTTTGAGGAACTCAAAGATATGTTGAACCCAAACTCGAACTCAGGATGATCTAGGTTGATCTCTACCATGTCTTCTCAATTTCATTCATCGGATGTGCTCTAAGGCTTCTGCTTGTGCTTCTTCTTAGACTCGTTTTTCCTCTTCCTTTTGTTTCTTTGCAATGTTGACTTGATTTAGCATCTCCTCCATTAGGGGTTCTTGATATAATTTGACTATGTGTCCACTGATATAACTAGGTAGGATGTCACCTTCGAGAGTGGCTAATTGGACTGCTCCAATTGTTGATATTCTATTAATAATCATGGGTCCATAACCACGCTTCTCCAACTTCCATGCATGTTGTTTTAATGTGTATACCAAGACTAAGTCTCCCACTTTTAAGCCCTTACCTTTCACATGGGCATTGAAGTATGCCTTTTGTCTTTTCTTAGCTGCATAAAGTCCTATTGCTGCTTTCAATCTTGTTTCACCTAAGCATTCTAGATCAAAAATTCTAGAGGAAAGTTCATGGCCAGTCCATTGATGCTCTTGTCCTAATTTCAAGGCTGGTATTAAGAAGTCTAGTGGCAACACAGAATTTTGGTCAAATACCATATGAAAGGGTGTGACTTGGAGTACCATTTTATAGGCGACTCGATATGCCCAAACAACATGATGTATTTGTTTGTCCTAGTGAGAGCACTTATTAGTCACCAATTTGGTGAGTACATTACATAATATCTTTTTTGTGCTCTCTGCTTGTCGATTAGCTTGTGGATGATAGGGACCAGACTTCTTATGTATCACCAAGAATTATTGGAGAAGGTTTTCAATGACTTCGTTCAAGAAGTGTGTGCCTCTATCACTAACTAACTCTATTGGTCACCCGTATCTGGTGAATCAAATAAGCGCTTAGACATCATTTGAGCATCATTCTTTGTTATGGCCTTCACTTCTACCCATTTGGTTAGATAGTCCGTGGCAACAATAATGTATTCAGCATGTGAACTCTTATCTAGGGGATTACAAGGACCTACAAAGTCTATTCCCCACTTAGAGAATGCCCGACCTCCCATCATGGATCTTAGTGGCATCTCATCCTTACGTATTGGATATTGAGTTTGCTGACAAATATCGCACCACTTTGCATAGTTATGTGCATCCATACGACGAGTTGGCCACCAAAGACATGCGAACAGGATTGCCTTGATCACATAGTCTGGTCCAAAATGTCCTCCTGCCACACCTTGGTGAACAGTTTCTAAGATCTTGAGATATTCACTTTCATGGAGACACAGTCTTAGGTATCCATCTCTTTTGTGCTTGTATAAATTATCTTCATTGAATGTGTAGTCCAGTGCTTCTTGCTCTAAGCTCTTTCATCTAGCCAATTTCATCTCCTATGGGAATGTTTTCATCCTCAAAAAGGCTACCAAAGGTTCGCTCAAATCTGGCAGTAAAACACTCAATATAGAGTGGCATGTTCCACTAGTGGTCTAGTAGCATAGCTTTGGCATTCCATACACATCCTATGAGCATATGCTTCCATGTTTGGCCAATATACGCCTAATTTTTGCAGAGTTTGTAGGGTTCGATATTTGGAGTGATGTTGGTGTAGTGCACCTACATGTGCTATTTGTAACCATTTTGCATGTTCATCTTCATCTACACAACAAGCCGTTATGCCGCCTTTTTGGTGTACTTATATACACTCGTTGCTAGTATGTGGTATTTTCACTACTTCTTTATCTTTGACTCTCAATACAGGATGTTTAGGTCCCAAGGTGAGAATAGGCACTATAGCTTTGGCCCATTCAAGCACTACTAGATTGAACAAATAGGCATCAGGAAGGCCATATGATACTCCTTGAGGTGACTCTCTCGAATTTAGGCTTGAAAGGTGATCTCCCCTAAGGTGAGTCCTACCTTTCCTAACCACAACTTCAAAGACATATTCCATGAGTAAGAGGAACCATCTTACTAATTGTCCAGTATTGCGTGGTTTGTTCACTAGACATAGCAATGCTTGATGGTCTGTAAAAAATTTAAACTCATTTGCGAGCAAATAATGTCTATTTTTTAACCGCATATACCCTGCCTAATCCTTCTCTCTCAGTAGTAGTATAATGGTGTTCAGTCGCATTCAATTGTCTACTTGCATAAGCAATGGGTAGATCCATATTACCTTTACCAGTACATTTGTACACACCCAATAGCATAATTAGATGCATCCACATGGACATGGAATGGCTTGTTCCAATCTAGCATAGTCAAGATTGGTGTTGAACATAATCGTCATTTAAGCTCATTAAAGGAGTTTTCACCTTCCTCCGTCCAGTCAAAGCTAGTCAAAAGGGCATACAGAGGCTTTGCGATGATTGCATACATATGAATGAAATGTTGAAAATATCCACAATGCCCCATGAAAGCTTGTACCTCCTTTACATTTTTTGGCCTGGGTAGCTCTACAATAGCTCTAACTTTATCCTCATCTGTGGATATCTCACTCTTTTATACTATGTGTTCTAAATCTTGCCTTGCCTGACCATGAAAACACACTTTTTTGGGTTCAATCAGACTTGATATTCTCTACATTTATCAAAGATTTGTCTTAGCTCAGGTGTATGTGTTCGTCTAATGTTGGAATGATCACATAGATCATCAACATAGACTTCCAAGTTCTTACACAAGAACTCTTTAAACACATGACACATCAGCCTGGAAGGTAGGTGGTGCATTGGTAAGGCCAAATGGCATTACTCAAAAAGCAAATATGCCCCACTCTATGGCAAAAGCCATCTTATGTTGATCTTCTAGAGCAATGGCCACTTGATTGTTGCCAAAGAACCCATCAAGGAAGCTATATACTTCCTTGCTTGGCACTCTTTGTAAGAGACGCTCAATGATAGGAAGCAGATAACTATCTGGAATAGTAGCTACATTAACCTTCTTCAAGTCAATGCATATATGTAACTTGCCATTCTTCTTGGGCACCACTACAATGGGGGATACCCATTCAATGTGCTCAATTTCATAGATAAATCTAGCTTCTATCAATCGATCTATCTCTTCCTTGATCTTGGAATCATAATTGTCATTATATGTGTTGGGCTTCTGCTTAGAGGGTTTGGCTTCTCAGGTCATGGGAATTGTATGTGAGCATATGTCCTTGTAACTCCATGCAAACCCATCTCTGTATTCTCTTAGCAAGGCTATCAACTCTCGCTCCTCGTCCTCTATCAAATCATGTCCTATGTACGTGCATTGTTGTTCACCTTCTTCTATGGTCACAATAATTTTCTTTGTTGCTTCTTTGTTGTCATAGGCCACTCTTGCAAGTGCTTCTCATTTGGGCATCCTTATAAAGACTTTCCTATCTTATATCTCATACTTTTTAAAACTTTTAGGAACCTCAAATAAGGATTCTTCCTCTTCTTGTGAGAGTTCTCTCTTCTTTATTTTCTTGACTTCACTCTTTGAGGCTACCTCTTTGTCTAGTCTCACATCATTCATAAGGTCTCCTTATCCTTGAGGGTGAGCTTCTACTAAGCACAGGTATTCTTCTTGTGATGCACAAAAAGGATCCATAATGATTGACTCTAAAGCTGAGTCACTTGCTTGATCAACTTCTTCTGTGCTAGGCTCACATTCTTTGATAATCGAGTCACACATCAGTGTTTCTATAGTGAACCCTGAAGGCATCCATTGTTCTTTATTGATAGATATGCCCATTGTCACTAGAATTTCTACTCAACCATGAGGTTCAAATTCTTCATCTAAAAATACTACAGGTGCATAGGCTTTTGGAGTTAGACGTCTTCGAAAGCACATGAATAGCACAAGGCTTGGAGAAGAACACACAATACTAAATGTATTACCACTAGAATTTACAAAGATAAGTAGCATGTCAGGGAAATAGTTGCATATACAAGCCGAGCGAAAAACCTCTTAAAAAGGGAAAAGAGTGCTCCGGGGGTCCTACAGTGTTCACACACATCACTACCTAAATATATCAACAAATCCCCCTAGGGAGTGATGCAGTGAACAAGGAGATAGCCCTCATGTATAAGAAATTTCCAAGCTATAAGGAATCAATCCACAAAATGAAGTAAGCCCAAAGCTTTGCGGAAAGCTCCAAACTTCTCCCTAGGTAGAGCCTTCGTGAAAAGGTCGACAATGTTCTCTTCTGTGGGCACATATGCCAAACTGATCTCTCCAATAGAGAACCTCTCCCTGACAAAATGATAATGCACCTCAATGTTCTTAGTGCTAGCATGGAACATAGGGTTCCTTACAACTGCCAATGCGCTCTAACTATTAGTGAAGATGGTTGTGGAAGAAGACTGACCAACACCCAAATCAGCCATAAGGAATCCGAGCCACACACACTCAACATTCATTGTGAAAGCATCCCTATACTCAGCCTCACAGCTGAAAGTGGCCACAATAGGCCGCTTCCTGCTGAGCCAAGATATGCCTAAGCTACCAAGTATGAAGCAAAAACCACTAGTGGACACACAAGTGTCATAGAAACTAGCCAATCGCTATCAAAAAAAGCATGTGAATCTGGCGATAGTGATCCGCTCTTGGGATAAAACAATCCAAGTAGCTAGGTACCACTCAAGTAGCAAAAGATGCGCTTAACTGCCTGCCAATGCTTGAAACCTGAGCAATGCATAAACTTGCTCATTTCTGAGACAACAAACTAAATATTTGGCCAAGTAATGCATAAGCAAATCAAGCATCCAATAGCCTCCTAATCGAGAACAGCATCAAATGCATCTCGATCATCATGAAGACTCAATCATAAACTTTTCTTCTTCGTTTGACACAGCCATTCCACCATCAACTTGGATAAACTGAATGCCCAAATAGTGATGCAACTGCCCCAAATCAAGCTTCTCAAATAAAGCATGCAAATCATCCTTAAAATCAGCAATATGCTTCTCAATAGGACCATTGAGTAGCATGTCATCAACATAGACAACAATGATTAGAAGCACATCATCAACATGCTTAACATATAAAGTTCTTTCAGTAACACTCTTCTCAAAACCATGTGCAATCAGATAGGCATCTATTTTTTCATACCAAGCATGTCACGGTGATTGCTTTAAACCCTATAATGCCCTTTTTAACTTGCATACCTCATTCTCATGCCCTTTCTACACAAAGCCACAGGGCTGAAAAAAATACACTTCTTCATGCAAGACACCATTCACAAATGCAGTTTTAATGTCCAACTGATGTACATGCCAACCATGATGAGTTGCAAGTGCACAGATTCTACGAACAGTAGTCATACGGCATGTAGGTACAAAGGTCTCATCAAAATCAATGCCACTTTCATGCGCATAACCCTTTGCAACAAGCCTAGCCTTATACGTCTAAACTATTCCATCATGTTTACACTTCAGCTTGTATACCCACTTAGTACCAATGGCCTTCTTGCCAGGAGGCATGTCACATAAAGATGATCGCATTATATTTAGATTTTATTGCAACCATCCAATGTTCAAAATTATGTGCAACAACAAAATAGGTTCAATCTCATCACAAAGACTACAGGCAGCCATAGCATAGAAATCTGATGCAAAAGAGCCACTACGAGAGCCTGAAGGAGGACAATATGACAAAGGTGCATCTAATTTGTTGTCATGCAAAATCTGCACTAGCCATTTTGGCATAGTTTTGCCTACTCAATATCAGCTCTCTCATCAACAAGTGCATCATGTAAATTTGCATCAGAAATGGAATGATCTGCATCATCACATGAAACCTTCAAAGGCTGAGAAGTTGCCTCATTAGGACCAGCACTAGATTGTCCACCTGCAAAAAGAGGCAACAAAGTATCATACATGTCTTTGGAGCTAACAAATTTCTCTTTAGTACATGAAAATATGGGTTGAATATCATCTTTCACAAAAACAACATCACAGCTAACCAGAATGCATTTACTTTGTGGATGGTATAGAGAATAGCCTTTGCTTTCAGAATTGTACCCAACAAAAATACATTTTATTACTTTATCATCCATTTTTTTGTGATAATGTTCAAGCATTAATGCATATGCCAAACAACCAAAACATGCAGATTAGCAAAAGATGGCTTGCAACCATGCCAAGATTCATATGGAGTGATAAACTACAGCACTTTTGTGGGACACCTGTTTAGTACATATGTTGCACACATGACAGCCTCAAGCTAGAAACTATGTGGTAAAGCCTCACCCTTGACCATACACCTCACCATCTCCATGAGTGACCTATTCTTCCATTCAGCAACTCCATTTTGTTGAGGTGTATACGGCATTGTACACTGATGTTTTTAATCCCACGTTCAACCAGAAATGCATTAAAGTGAGAAGACATATATCCCCCCCCCCATCAAAACCGAGGGTGCCCATTTTACATACTGATAGATTTTTAGCCAAAACTAGAAACTGTTTGAAGCACATAAATACTTTGAACGTTTCCTTCAATGGATATACCCATGCGTGCCTGGAAAAGTCATCGATGAAACTCACGAAGTAAAGATAGTTCCCAACAGAAGGTCTCTGCATAGGACCACATACATCACTATGTACAAGCTGCAATTTCTAAGTAGCCTAAAATGAACCATCGTTTGGAAAGATGGAACACTACATTTTGCCCAAAATACAGCCTTCACAAACATGTTTTCCAAGTGCCTCAAGTTTGGGCAAAGAGGACACCATATCGGATTTTTGCAGGCGTAGCAAACTAGAAAAATTCAAATGCCAAAAGCATGCATGCCAAAGCTTTGCATCTTACATAGCCTGAGAATCATGTACTGCACATGCCAAATCATTTACAGATATTTCATAGTCTATGAACTTATACAACCTGCGACATAAAATGCTAGAAGCAATAATAATGTCGCCATTTGATAGATCATGAGTTGTACATCTGTCATCAACAAATTTGACAACCAAGCCAATCCTGGCTAATATAGAAACTGATAACAAATTTTTCTTGATCCCTAGCACAAACAAAACATGTAACAAAGTGAAAGAACTACCATCAGTAGTACTAGTCAAAATGATCTTACCAACTCCCATAACAGGATAAGAGGAGTTGTTAGTGCATGTAACAGTATTCCCTGTAGGGGCAAGCTTGAGTGAAGAGAAGAAATTGTGTTGTGAGGTAATATGTTTGGTCGCCCCACTATCAAAGTACCAAACATCTAAGTCTACTTCGGGCATGCACTACTCATGAGAAGATGGGTCAAAACTACAAACAATAGTGAACACCCATTCTTTATCGTGTAGAAGATTAGCAGACTATGTTTTTAGTCTAGAGGCCTCTGCAACAACCATTCCAGCCTCCTTCTTCTTTGACAATTTAGCAACCAGTTTTGGACAGCTCTTAATAACATGATCATTTGCTTTACAGTATTTGCAGAACACTTTTTGCTTTTCTGATTTCTTCTCATCTTTGTCTTCCTTCTTTGAATGTGTAGCATTTGTAGATTTCTACTTACTAGTAGAAGAGCTCCATCTACCTTTTCCCTTCTAAGTAGCCAAGAAAGCTTGATCTTGAACATGCATAATAGACCTGTTCTGCCTAGATTGGCCTTCCTGCAACAAAAAAGAAACTAACTCTTCAAATGTTAAGGCATTTGGATTGCCTTTCATCATCAAACGAAGAGTAGAAGCAAAACTTTGATATGAGTCGGGAAGATCATTCAGAACAGTCTGCACAAGTGAACTATCAAGAAGAACTTCATCTACAGAAATCAATTGTTCCTTCAAATCCTTGATCTTTGTCACAAACTTTTCCATAGAATCACCTTCATTCATGTGCTCACTCTCCAACTGATTTTAGAGGTAAGCAACACGTGCCTCATTCCTAGCCTGGTACAATGTGCTAAGCGTATCCCAAGCATCCTTAGCTATTCTGCAAGAGCAAATGTGAGGAATAATGGCATGTTGATAGATAAAGCTATCAATGCATGTGCCTAAGCAACTCTGCCATCCCAACGAATTTGCTCTATAGTAGGTGCAACAAAAATAGCAGCACAAATAGGAATTTGCAGAATATCAACATCTTCGACACCATCTACATTAGCTTCAATACATGTATTTGCAGTACCTGTATATGGAGGTGTAAGAGAACGTCTTTCAACACCCTACACAATATTCCATAGTCCTTTTGCAACCAATACATGATGCATCATATAAGCCCACAATGGATAATTGGTACCATCCAACTTATCCTCAACAACCAACATACAAAATACATCACTGCTTTCAGCCATGACCACTCACTTAAATACCATGATGGAGAAAAATGATTGTATCTGAAAACGTTGAAGAGGACTACCTAAATGCGTTCTACGATATTTGTAGCAGAATTAAAGTCGCCTATACTGGCGAACCAAAACTGGTATATATCTTTGGCACAAAAAGACAATATATCCTACACAAGCACTCTAATAGTGTGTTCCGAGGCTGAAACGAGCTCAGATCCCTGAGTATATGTATCGAATTCTATGCAATATTGATACTACAATCGAGAAGGTGTCATTGAAACCCTAGATGAAGCAGAAACTTGCCCTGATACCAATTGTTGGAGTTAGATGTTTGCAGAAGCACACGAATAGCACAAGGAAGAAGAAGAAGCTTATAGCATAAGACACAATGTTGAACGTATTACCACTACATTCTCTCTCTCTCTCTCTCTCTCTCTCTCTCTCTCTCTCTCTCTCTCTCTCTCTCTCTCTCTCTCTCTCTCTCTCTCCCTCCCCCCCTCTCCCTCCCCCTCCCCTCTCTCTCTCTCTCTCTCTCTCTCTCTCTCTCTCTCTCCCTCTCCCTCTCCCTCTCCCTCTCCCTCTCCCTCTCCCTCTCCCTCTCCCTCTCCCTCTCCCTCTCCCTCTCCCTCTCCCTCTCCCTCTCCCTCTCCCTCTCCCTCCCTCCCTCTCCCTCTCCCTCTCCCTCTCCCTCTCCCTCTCCCTCTCCCTCTCCCTCTCCCTCTCCCTCTCCCTCTCCCTCTCCCTCTCCCTAATTTTAAGGCATGAGTTGTGGGCAATTGCATCATTATTTGGGCATTCACTTTATGCATGTTGATGGTGGAATGGCTTTGTGTCAAACGAAATATATTGACACATTATTGCAGCATTCTGGCCTTGAAGGTTGTAAACCTATTGCCACTCCTATGGAGACAGGTTTACGATCGAGTCTTCATGGTGCTGGAGATGCATTTGATGTTGTCCTCTATTAGTAGGCTATTGGATGCCTGATTTACTTATGCATTAGTCAGCCAGATATTTAGTTTTCTGTCTCACATATGAGCAGGTTTATGCATTGCCCAAGTGTCAAGCATTGGCAAGCAGTTAAGTGCATCTTTCACTACTTGAGTGGTACTTGGCTACTTGGGTTGTTTTATCCCAAGGGGGGATCACTACCACCAGATTTGCATGCTTTTTCTGACTCAAACTCGGCTCGTTGCTATGACACTCGTGTATCCACTAGTGGCTTTTGCTTCATTCTTGGTAGTTCATGTATATCTTGGTTGAGCAAGAAGCAGCCTACTATGGCCACTTCGAGTTGTAAGACTGAGTATAGGGAAGCTTTCACAACGACTGTTGAGTGTGTGTGGCTTAGATGCCTTATGGCTGATTTGGGTCTTGGTCAGTCTTCTACCACCACCATCTTCACTTACAGTCAGAGCGCATTGGGAGTTGCAAGGAACCTTGTGTTCCATGCTCGCACCAAGCACATTGAGGTGCATTATCATTATGCCAGGGAGAGGTTCTCTGCTCGGGAGATCAGCTTGGCATATGTGCCCACATAGGAGAACATTGCATACCTTTTCACGAAGGCTCTACCTAGGGTGAAGTTTGAAGCTTTCCGCAAAGCTTTGGGCTTACTTCCTTTTGTGGAGTGATTTCCACATAGCTTGGCACTTCCTTATACATGAGTGCCAGCTACTTGTTCATTGCATCACTCCTAGGAGGGATTTGTTGATATATTTAGGTAGTGATGTGTCTGAACACTCTAGGAACGTTGGGGCACTTTTTTCCCTCTTTAGCAGGTTTTGTCCCCACGGCTTGTATATATGCCTATTGCCCTAATGGGCTACATATCTTTGTACATTCTAGTGGTAATGCATTCAGTATTGTGTGTTGTGCTCCAAGCTTCTTCTTCTTCCTTGTGTTGTTGGCGTGCTTCCGCAAATGTCTAACTCCAACAATGGTTACATATACACTGAGATATGAGCTTCACAAGAGAGTTGTGTACAAAATGACGTGCAGCTGGAAGGATTCTATGGGAAGACAAATTGACAAAATGACAAGATCCTACTATTGGGAGCTCTTGCCTCTTTCTCTCCATGTTTAGAACATGCTTCCACTCCACTTTCATAACCAATGAGGATGTGAAGAAGTTTGTGCCTCCTTCTTAACTCACCACTTTCATTTGATT